>CAIGRK010134461.1:0-11605 GCA_903798315.1 Fraxinus greggii
TTTTTTTTTTTTTTAATACCTGTGTTTATGATAAATTGTAAAATAAAATGTGAATGTTCCAAAATAAATGTAGTCACCTTTCACATTATCTACATAAACCATTATTGAGCATTTTTACCTGTGCTGCCTAGTTGAGCCTTTGACGCTTAAAGTTCTTCGCCAAGTAATGGATTTGTTGAACTTTAATGTGTAATTAGTACAAGTAGTCGGTTTCTCTTTTATGCTATTCTACAATTTGTCTCTATTTGCCTTCATTAAATAATAGTTTCGCATTTTTTATTTTTTTCCTTAGAAACTACAGGTACAGAATTTAGCTAGGACGTCGTTTATGAATCCTCAGTTATCCGGACTAGCTCAGAATGGACAACCAGCTATGATGCAGAACACCTTGTCCCAACAGCAGTGGTTAAAACAAGTGCCCGCTATGTCTTCTCCCAATTCTCCTTCATATCGTCTTCAACAACAAAGGCAACAACAACAACAACTAATGCAGCAGCAACTGGCTGCTTCTTCTCAGCTTCATCAGAATTCAATGGGATTGAACCCACAGCAGATGTCCCAAATGGTACAACAGCAACAACAAATGGGCCATTCCCAGATGAACCAGCTGCCACAACCGCTTTCGCATCAGCAGCCGCCACAGCAACAGCAATTGATTTCGCACCAGCAGCTGCAGTCTCCAAGAATGGTGGCTCCTGGAGGCCAGAAATCTGTAAGTTTGACGGGATCTCAGCCAGATGCTACTGCATCTGGAAATACTACTCCAGGGGGGAGTTCGAGCCAAGGGACTGAGGCCAGCAATCATCTCCTTGGGAAGAGAAAGATACAAGATTTAGTTTCACAGGTTTTTATGCTATAGTAATTTACACTTTTTATTTTCCTCCCACTAAATCATATGAAACTTAATTGCAAAATTCAGGATTTGGACTTTCAATTTTGCAGATCTAAATACAAAAATCAGGATCAAATTGGATAGGGATTTTGAAATAAGAGGAACAATTTATTATATCTTTTATTTTTCTGTTTTCGGTAAAGGGATTATTTTAGTCATTATTTTATTGTCATAGTTGGATCCACATGGAAAGCTGGACCCCGAAGTTGAAGATCTTCTTCTGGAGATGGCCGATGACTTCATTGACTCGGTAAGGCTCATGAATGCCGGACTAACAATAACATTAGTAATAGTTGAAATATAGTCTCAGGTGATGGATAGTTAATTTATTGAGGTGTGAATTATTTTTCGGGTTTATTACATAGCAGATTTTTTTTTCTTTTTTCTTTTTCTCTTGTGTGTGTGTGTGTGTTGGGGTGGGGGAAACAGTTCAACGTCAGCTGTTTCAAGTGGTAAAATACCACCCAAAAAGTGTGGTATCCTACATCATGCCACTGTACCCTAGAGTGTTGATCCTTGGTCACCATGGCTAGGGATATGATAGGAGTAGATTATACATGGTCTGTTTGGAAATTAGTTGCGATGTAGGAACTCTCCCATATCCTGTAGTTTTCCTATATATTTATTTGTTGGGATGGGGTTGGGGTTTGCGCATGTATGGAGGTGAAGGAGTTGGTGATCTGCAAGCTTAAACATTAAATTTTTGATTTCCTTTGATGATTTATCCTGCCATATCTTGTCGTAGGTTACATCATTTGCTTGCACCCTGGCAAAGCATCGGAACTCTTCAACTCTGGAAGCCAAAGATGTACAGCTTCATCTAGGTTTGTGCTTCAGGGCTTCTTTGTATAGCATCTCAACCTTGCAAATAGAAACAGTGCAATTCACCGTTGAAGTTTAGGATAGTGATCAATGTTATAATCTGTTAACACTCTCGATCTTATTCTTTTCATATTACGCTTCGTCATTGTATCAAAACATAAAAGGACAATTTGAACTCTTCTTTTTTCATTTGGTTTGTTCCATTGGGCTAATGAAAGGAACTTTTGCAGAGAAAAACTGGAAATTGACCATTCCAGGGTACTCCAGCGAAGATGGCAAACGCCCCCCAGAGCACGTAAGCATTGTTCTCTATTCAAAATTTTTACTTAATGCGGCATGGACATGGTGTTTGTTAGTCATAAAATTACGTCTTCCTATGTTCAACTCGTGCCAATCCATGAAGTATGTGATACTTGGATGAGGTCAGGAAGCATCTACTTAATATTTTGCATTGTCATACGTTTATGAAGTATATCAACATATTACTTTATAATTCTATGACCCTTTCAACTTAATTTGGATGCCCATCTTTGAAGTACTCTGTCACTGGGATATGATCAGGAAGCATTTACCCATATTTTTGGATTGGAAATACATTTATGAAGTATATCAAGAATATTAATTTTCTATTCTGTAACTTTTTCAACTTAATTTGATTCCCATCTTAAACAGTTTAAAATACGTTGGAAGTCATTTTGCAGAAAATAAAGAAAAGGTTTAAACATTAGTTTTTACTTTCCAGAATTGCGTTCAGAGTCCCAATGATATAGTAGTTTGCTATAAATTTTCGAGAAATTTAAATAACACCAGATGCAAAACATGTCTCAGTACTTGAATCAGCTGTTTACTACATACTTATATTGATGTTGAATTTGGAATGTCTTGCAGTCAGCTAGTGAAGTCCACAAAAAGCGTTTGGATGTGGTAAGTTATATTTTTGACACTGAAATTCGACTTGTATTGTTCCCTTGAGGAATATATGACCCGTTTCTTTATAAAATTTTTGCTCAGATACGTACATCAATGGAGCCTGTCCCATCTCAAACAAATGCAAGTAATGCTAAGCTGATGGGCAGACAGGCACCCAGCAACCCAGCTGGTCCAAGCCACATGATAAGACCTTCTCCAAGTTCGGAGCAGTTAGCTTCACAGTCTAATGTGCCCCAAATGCTGCAGCCGACAAACAGGTTTTGATGGCCATCAATCAGTCTCTTGCCAAGTAAGAACAGGTTCTTAGTAAGATATAAATTATGTTGTAATAAACTTAATACCTTAATGCATGAATATATCGTTTCATACTCATTCTTATGGACATTGCCATCATACGATGGCTCATAATGGTCAGTAATTCAAAGCTGCTAGACTTTCCTATCTTAAATGTTGTTTTGTTTTTTAGCCGCACTCTGTCTTCCATTTCTCTGTCACCAGTCACATGCTCTTTGCAATTGAAAATGTGCCCCTGCACACAAAAAGAAAAAGAAGAGGCTCTCATCTCTTTTCTTTTTTTCTTGCCCCTTACGTTTCTCTCTTTCTTGAAGCTAGGACAAGTGGTTGCCCATTATTTTCTCCCGTCTTTTTCACTTAACAGAAAATGCATTGACACCCCATAAAATTATACAATGGACTGTATGTACTTATTTTACTATTTTTCTATAGAAACTGTGTATATTAGGAATGATTATTTGTACAATATTTAGTTATTTCCTTATTCAACTAGATAAATTAGGAATTCTTTTCTTTTCTTAAATTAGGAGATTTCTTTTGGTGCTTCAAGTGTAGGGTTCTCCCTGTACTTTGATTTTGGCCTCCGTGAGTAAACTAATGTCTCCCTGTCATTTTGTATTCCTATATCTCCCCCTGAGTTCACAGTCTCCTCTAAATATGGCATTTTAGGTTCAGTGGGTGAGATATCGATGTTCTTTGGGGATGAGATTTCAAGATTTAAGAACCTATCTTCATTAGAGTTCTCCCCCTGAAGAGAGGTTTTGTTGAAGTAGGGTGTTTTTTTAAAGAATGTGACATCCAGACTAACATATGATTTTTTTGTTGATGGATCATAGCATTTGTAGCGTTTTTGAGTGGGGGAGTATCCGATGAAAACACATATAATGGCACGCGGATCAAGTTTTCCTCGATTATGAGAATGAATGTGAGCAAAGGCGGTACAACCGAACACCTTGAGTGATATGTCTGGAATTAGACGAGAAAAAGGGAAGGAGGTCTGAAGTATTTGTATAGGTGATTTGAAGGAAAGTATGCGACTAGGCATTCGGTTGATTAGATATGTTGACGTTAAGATATCATCTCCCCAAAACATCTTTGGCATATTAGAGGTGAACATTAGGGTACGAGCAACTTCAAGTATGTGTCGGTTTTTTCGTTCGGCAATCCCATTTTGTTGGGGAGTGTCGACGCACGAGCTTTGATGGACGATTCCATGTTTTTGCAGATGATCTCGTAGAGTGGTATTGAAGTATTCAGTTCCATTATCAGTGCGTATGATCTGAATTTGAGTTTGGAATTGTGTTTGGATCATTTTGTGAAAGTTGATGAATATGGAACGTACATCAGTTCCAACATACCCAAGTGTGATCATCTATAAATGTGACGAACCATTTTGTGTGAGTGCGATTAGGGATCCGTGAGGGCCCCCGTAGATCGCTGTGAATTATGGTGAATGGTTTTGATGGCTTATATGTGGATTTTGGAAAAGTAGCGTGGTGATGTTTCGCAAATTCACAAATTTACACTGAAAATCAACAAATGTTTTATTCGAGAAGATAGACGGAAAGACGTGTTTTAGATATTGCAAGTTCGGGTGACCTAGTCTATAATGCCATAATAGAACATCATTATCCTTAGAGTCCAACATAGAATTACAAGTTTCAGTTTGACTTTGTTTACCCACTTCAGTTTCTTCAAAGTAGTAGAGTCCCTCACATTCTTTAGCACTGCCAATCGTCTTCCTCGATGATGGGTCCTGGAAAACACAGTGAGATTGAGAGAAATTAGCAGAGCAATTTGAGTCTCTAGTTAATTGNCGGAAAGACGTGTTTTAGATATTGCAAGTTCGGGTGACCTAGTCTATAATGCCATAATAGAACATCATTATCCTTAGAGTCCAACATAGAATTACAAGTTTCAGTTTGACTTTGTTTACCCACTTCAGTTTCTTCAAAGTAGTAGAGTCCCTCACATTCTTTAGCACTGCCAATCGTCTTCCTCGATGATGGGTCCTGGAAAACACAGTGAGATTGAGAGAAATTAGCAGAGCAATTTGAGTCTCTAGTTAATTGGCTGACAGACAATAAATTACACGACAAGTTTGGGACATGAAAAACAGATTTTAGAGATAGATTCAGAAATACGAATACTCCCTTTTCCTGCCACAGACGGAGTGATCCGTCGGCGATCTTAACCTTTATATTGCCCGCACAGGGTGAGTATGAGGTGAATAGATGATAAGCATCCGTCATGTGATCAGATGCCCCTGGGTCAATGATCCAAGGAGTTTTATATCTCGAGGAAATATTTAGGGCTTTTAGGAAACCACCTTTGTGGGCTAATGAGCTTGAAGGACTGTGTGTAGACGAGTGACTTGACGTTTGAAGACTCGAGACAATTTGATATAGTTGCTCTAACTGCTCAGGGTTGAATGCTCCACTTTTGATTTCCTCAGATTTTTCTGTTTCGTTGATCAAGGCTTGGTAACCGCGACTTTTAGTGTTTTGTCTTGGCTTCCAATCGGTGGGCTTTCCATGTTTATCCCAACATGTCTCCTCCTTATGTCCGGGCTTACGACAGTAATCACACCGTGGACGTCCCTTTTGTTGTCGTTGGCCCGGCCCATGTCCAAATTTTGAAGCAAGTGCTACAATTTCAGATTCAAATCCAGCAGGTTCAAGTTTAGAAGCTCTTGTAGGCCCAAAATGACTTGACCCGGAGCCGGTTTGAAGAGGCCCATTTTTAAAGAGCCCATTATCACTACTATTTGAGCTGAAGCGTGGAATGGAAGCAGATTGTAGCCCAGAATTTCCTCTGGTCCCCTTCGACATAAGCACGACTTCACTGTCGCCGTTCAGCTCCTCCGTCAACATCACCCTCCGACGATTTTCTTCCCTTCTCACCTCAGCGAATACTTCCCTGGTCGAATGTAGTGGTCGCCGGCTCAGTATTCTGCCTCTAACGTCGTCCAGATGCCGATTGAGACCGGCGAGAAATTCATAAACTCGTTCATTTTCGAGTTTTTTCTTATACTTCACGTTGCCTGGACATTCCCACTCTTCTTCAGAACTGAGATCGAGTTCTTGCCAAAGGGAGGTCATCTCCAGGAAATTATCAGTAACCTTCCTTTCACCCTGTTTAATTTGCCACAATCGGGTTTTAATTTCAAAAATTTGGGATGGGTTTTCATGGTCAGAGTATAACTTCTTTGACAGCATCCCAAAAATATCCTTTGCGGTTGGGAGAAAAAGATAGGTTTTTCCAATATATGGCTGCATAGAATTTACCAGCCAAGCCATAACCATAGAGTTCTCTGATTTCCATCTCTGTAATTGAGTGGCGTCTGCAGGCCTTTTCGTGTCTCCGGTCAGATAACCAGTTTTTCCCTTGCCTTCAATTACTAATTTCACCGATTGAGACCATTCCCGGAAATTCCTCCCATTCAACTTCTCCACCGTAAGTTGGAAGGAAGTATTATCTATCCCATGAGGACTGATTGTGGAGTTGATCTCAGTCTCACCGTGAGACGACTCTGATGTTGTAGAGTTTTTACTGTTGACGGAATTTTCCATTATTGTCTGCTAGGTTTAGAATAACCTGGCAGCTCTGATACCATGAAGAAAGTAATTTCTTATTTTCTTGTATTACAATGGAGAAATACAGCCATATAAATAGTACAAGATAGAAGAGCAGGAAGGAAAGAAATCTCCTAATTTAAGAAAAGAAAATAATTCCTAATTTATCTAGTTGAATAAGGAAATAACTAAATATTGTACAAATAATCATTCCTAATATACACAGTTTCTATAAACAGTTTCTTAATTAAACGTCATCTGTATTTTAGTAACCAAATCTGTCTGTGAACTTTATAATCTTAGCTCTCTCTTAATTTAGTATTTTGAACAACCTATATAGGTTTTTTCATATTAATTTTATTATTCCATGTTATACAGTAATGTAGCGTTGCATTTTTACTAAATTATAAAGTCACTTCAGCAATCTACACAAAGTAGATTTGCCATTGTACTACAACCTACAAAATAGTTCTATATGGATTCACAAATGGTATACAATCAAATTTTTAGTATAAATATTTGCACCCTTGTTAATTTCACGTTATAAAAATTGTCATCCGAGACTTAGTCCTTGCTATGTTGGCCGTGAATTCCTTATCAATCTTCATCTCATTTTATCCATTTTTACTACATTCCCATGGTGGCCTGTTGTATATTTTGGCTGAAGATTCTGAGAAAATCTTGTATTTCACCCTTAAACTATTTTGCATGTACATTATAGCGTATGTCAATTTTCTGTCAAGCTTCATAAATCTAAGCAATTTATTCCTGTGGCAGGTTAAATGGAGAATATTGTAGCTGTTCACCGGTTTGAAGGCCTGCGATTATTCAGTCGTTCAGATAATCACTTCGAGAAAGGTTTTATGGAAATGCTGTGAAATGCACATCCTTGTTGGATGAATAAGTTGGGAGTTTTTCTAGATTTACCTTTTTTTTTTTTTACATTGAAATTAAAATACACCAGAATTAAGTATTTTGAACCCCTAATGTGAATGGTTTTGACTTGCAATGGGATTTTTGTATCTCCACCCTAGTATGTTTTATTTTCTGATAATTATTCAGCGGGTTTCTATGCATTTGAGATATCAACACTGCAGTGTGCAGGGAAGTTCATTATAAAGAGTTTTTGAAGCCAATTTTTGAAACATTGGCTTTGACAATGAGGCCTGTGTGCGCTAGCATAGAGGTATAAATAGGATTGGTTCATGTGGACATGGGCCTTTACAGCTGAGTCCGGCCCATGCCTTGGCCCTGATCTCCATACTCTTCTAGTGTATTTTATATGCTGATAATGTTCGGTGAATTTCTATGCAACTTAATTGCCAACACTGCACAGGAAAATTTGTTATGAGTTTAAGAATCCAATTTTTGAAACATTGCAGTACTGTCGTCCCTACATTCCTCTACTGGTAAGTCTGGCCTGGCCTAACTGTAGGGCAGGGCAGGCCTTGTATTGACAGTCTGGCCGGACTCAGATATTATGAGTTTTGTGTACTGTTAGGCTGGTATCTTGGCCATGGTACTACATTCTCTCACAACTTGGAGTAGTCACTTTTTGCACTATTATGGATATAAAAATAATAGTCGAAATTGGATTCCATTATTTGTTACCCATATCAAAAATAAGATTGACTAATGATTTATAAAGGGCAGGGGTTAAATATCTTTTCCAATTTCATTGAAGAGTTCTTATGTCTAATGTCATTTGAGACCCCAGCAAATCAAGAACTTCATTGGCTGGTGAGGATGAGATTATTTCTTGCCGAGAATTTTTTTTCCCTGGTATTAAGTTGCAATTGCATTGCGCACAATCTCTAGAACAGATGTTATTGAGTGGAATAAAGATGAGGACTTTAATTGTCACACTTAGCAAAAACACTCCAATCAATACTTCCAGTTTGGAGGTTCTGCAACGTATCACATTCTGATGTAGCCGATCATGCAAGAGAAATCCTACACTGTGGGAGAACAATCCTTCCTGCATATGATGTGAGTAAATCACCATGGGAAGCCATGACAGGTTATTTAATGAATTGCAATTTCTTCCATACTGATAACATCGAGTTCATTTTTAGGTAAGTCTTTGGAAATTATGGTTGAGGTGCTTGAAGCATTTAGGCGCTATAAAGGTTTGTTTTATTGATTGATCTATATTTAGGACTATTGCATAATAGCTTTTCTTCTTGTATTGTCAGTACAGGATGTATGAATTAATGTTGGTAAAATCCTTCAGTTACCACAGGACAAGGTTTCCTCTCTCTCTCTCTCTCTCTTTTTTTTTAATTGGGTTGGGGGGTGATGGGTGGAGGGGGGCTAATAATCTGGTCGAGATTTATGTGTGACTGCCTTGAATACAGGTGGACGCTTATGACGACATTCGCGTGGCTGATTCTTTATATTGGTCCAAGCACTTTTTGACCCATGTAGCTGCTATTCTGATCGCGCTCGGACTCTTAGAGAGCAAAAAAGGAAAATGGACGGGGAGCTTATGTCTATTGATTTTAATAACCATATAGATTATATTGCCTGTAGAAACAAGATTAACATGATTGCCAATATAGAGCATAGATCACAATTTTAAATCAACCTGAATATGTTGCTGATCTACTGACATACAAAGCAAGGATAAGATTACAAGTTATGAGCATTCTGAAGTTATCCCTCCCAAAATGGATGGAGGAGTTGAAATGTGCAGACTCCATTTGTCGATTCTCAGATATGTAGGCCAATACTGCCCTTGAAGAATGGAGATTGTACTGTAAATGAACTTGTTTACAAGGGTCTTGCAAGCCGTGTTCTCAGCATTGTGATGCAAAATCCAGGGATATTGGAGGTATTTATTTTAAAACAAGCTTTTTGTATGCACATATGTCTTGGGCTGCAGAACCTTTGATTTAATTTGTGGGTTTATTTGTTTAGAAAATGTTATGTGGTTTCAACTTGCTGCAATAAAACTGAGCTTGATCTGCCTCAATTTTGGTGAACCATTTCCAGTTTATGGTTATTCACTACCAGTGGATTCCAAATTCTTTTAGATGCTTTCTCCTTTGGTATTTCTCTCCTTTCTTTGTTTATCATGTTTTTAGCTTCTATCTTCAATTATTTACTGGGAATAATGCTTCTTTTGTTGTTGTAATTAATATTGATAAATAAACTCGGGCTGCGGTAAAGCTTTAATGTAAGTTTACTTGCTCCATCTTTCTGAAATGGTATTGTTGGAAATGCTGAAATCAGTTTTTGGAAACTTCTCCAGCTGCTTAAGTTATATATTTGAAAATGTTCAACACTTGTTAGAGGGTTTTGAAAGGTTCCTTCAGTTCTGAAGTGGTAATCAGTCTAACTTGCAATATCTAATAATGTAATAACGAAGTGCTCAACAAACTTGCAGATAGTGTAATGAGAGGAATAATAATAAAACTCAATATAGACGACGGCTAAGAAATAAGAGAAGATGGGGGAAGAATGTTGAATTGTTCAATTTATCATCTGAGACACGTAACCTGATTTTGGGTTAGTATAAAAGAGGTCTAAGAGAAATAAATATGAGATTTTGGTTATGGTTTTATATATGAATTCTGTGCATTAAATTAACTGAAAAGTGGACATTTTAGATCTCTAAGTTGGCAAAATTTTGGCAATGGAGCTTATACTTGAGATTCTAATTTTACCGTTTCATGGCCTTGCATGACAAAAACTGTACTAATTGTCAAACTAAATGCCTTGTAGAGCTGCCAAAAATTGCTAGAGATAATGGTTATGGATAATCACATTATCACCTGCAAGATGAATCAGGCGACATCTGCTCAAACCTCTGTCATTCTGAGCTACCATTTTAGATTTCTCTTTAAAAGTCCAAAGTCAATGTGCAGAGTGCATTTTTATGCAAATTTCATGAGTACAAGTTTGTTGTAAAAATGATGTATCTCTTTTAGATATCTAACTTGCAAAATTTTGGCAATGCTGCATATGCTTGAGAGACTAATTTTACCTTGTATGATATAAAGAATTCTAATTGTCAAACTAAATGCCGTTCAGAGCTGCCAAAAATTATTAGAGATAATGATTATGGATGATCATATCATCATCCACAAGATGCATCGGACGACCTCGGCACAACCCCCTGCCATTCTGAGCGGCGTCCACCAATTTTGAAAGGCAAAAGTCAATTTGCATACAGAGCATTTCTATGAAAATCCCACAAGTACAAGTTTATTGTGAGAAAGATGTATATATATGGAGTCTTGGATTAAGACAGGGAAGTTTCTTTGAGAGGCTTTGTTACTTCAAGAAAATCGACGAGTCATTGCATTTCCAATCTGGAGGAGTATATAGTTGTAATCATACTAAGTTTTCTCTACCATTACATGTTCAAATTCTTGGTTTTCAAGTTTTTGACGAAAGATTGTTTGGAACTAAATCCATCCCTAGGTTTCAATGGATATGTATGTATAGTCTTTTTGTAATGTGATCTCGATATCCTTTGGGGAAGCTTAGCAATTTTAAGAAAATTATGGTGACATTGGCATTCAGTGTGAGCTAAATTTATTTATTCATGGAAGAAGAGTGCATGATTATGATCATGTAATTTCTGTATCATTTCATGTACAAATGTTTATTCTTCATGTTTTAGGCAAAATGTTGGTTTACACAGGCTTGATGAGCACACAAATTTGCCTATAAGAAAATTTGATTATTCTTAAAATTCCAACCTACATGTCTATCAAATTATGTCAATATTTTCACATGTTGCAGGCGATGTAAGTTGATAAACAGTTAAAAAGGGACGTAGCCAGGATTTCAATCTTGTGTGGGCGAAAATACGGGGGTGGAAGGGGGTAGGCTCCGAAAATTTTTTTTAACTAAGAGGATTGAAAATGACGATTTTGAGTATCAAAATATACAAGTTAGATTGACTGACCAAAAAGACAATCAATTTGTCGATGCAAAAACAATATGTCCATCTACGCGTCTAAAACTATACAAATTGAAAATATGAACGTTAGATGGATATCAAAATGACAAAAAATAAACTGCCTATCTATTAACAGATGGTAAAGATGGCTTTGATATCTGAAATTGGTCTCTCCTTGTC
>CAIGRK010134615.1:0-10349 GCA_903798315.1 Fraxinus greggii
CACCACAACCACGTCACAAACCATTACAACCACAACATCATCTCCATCAACACCAACAACCACGGTTTCACCTCCATCAACACCAAACACAACAGCCATCAGCCAACACCTAACACAACAGCAAGCCTAGAACATCAGCTGACACCACGTCTCGACCAAGCACTGCTACCGAGTACGGCAGCACTAGCAGCAACGACTAAGAATCCCTACGGTTAAGCCGCACTGGGTCACATTCACCAACGGGCCATCTTGCCTCATCTATTTGATGGTTTTCAACCCCATCAAAAACAGAATCACGAATGCGCCGTTCAGATCTATTTTTGCTTACCACATGCAGCCACTCCTACTAATGACGAATCGCAGCACACATCGTCGGCGCTCTATTGTGGCGGTGGTGTGAGGTTGGGCTGTCGAGGCTCACATCGCCGGCTGCGAGGGCGCAGCATAGCAGCGACGATGCCGTTATAGTAGCTGTGAGGGAGAGGACAGAGAGAGAGATCAGAGATGCCGAGAGGGGGAGAGAGAGAGAGGGGGAGAGAGAGAGAGAGGAGTGCACACGATTTTTGAATATTATTGGGTTTATTAATTAGGGGTTTTATATTATTTTATCTATTAAAATGTAAAATTATTACCTAATTTTTGAATAAGTAAACTTTAAACCTGATTTTTGAAAGTTGATCTTTAAAAACCTGGATTTGTGTAATTTTTTCGAGCTTAATTTGCATAGGCCCATAAGAGCCATTAAAAAGCCCATACCTAAAAGTAGGCCCAATATCTCAGCAGGCCTTGCATGAAGAACTCATGCCAATCCGTTGAAGTGGTGAACTGTTTTAACCGCGTGTTGACATATAACACGATGATCGAGATGGATAACCGTTCCTTGGTCAACCTTTCATAATTTAAAGGAGGAAATAAGTGAATGGTCGGTTGACCCGCCCATATTTCAATATTCGCCTTTGATCATTTAAAAAATAGAAAGATAAAAGTTGAATAATAAGTTAAATTACAAAAAGTCGGAAATAACCCCAAAAGTCCTGTACAAACAGTGGATCAAAAAGAAAAAAAATTCTAAGAATCGAGATCCAGTCTCCAAGTCGACCACACCACCCATACAGAAAACCACCCTCACAGTCACCAATGCCGACCACCACACAGACGACCCAAGTTACCAGGGATATTGAAATCAACAAGGTTAGTTTTTTTGTGAATTATGAAATTGTTTTATATATATGGTTTAGATTAAATTTAACATTTATTTAATTTATTTTTCATTATTTATGTAGATGCTTGAATGTAGGAGTTAATTTTGGTGATTTTTAGGGACAAAGATCGTCGGAAACGACGATCTCCACCATTTGCGGTGAAAACTGTCGACGAAGACGACTCCAGTTGTTAACAGTCGGGTTGATCGGTTGGGAAGACAATTAACAATCGGCCTAACTGACTTTCCTAACCCGAGTGTTAACAGTCAGTTGGACATTTTTTTGGCCGATTTTTCTTAATGTTTTTACTTTTTAATTAATTCTTTTCTCTGTATAATAATTTAATTTTTCAATTTTAAATAATATTTATATTTTTATAATTTTCTTTTTTTTACTTTATTTCTTTTTATTATTTTCATTGTTGGATAAAAATTTTTAACTGTTTTCTTCTTATTATAATTTTTTTATTCAATTTAAAATATTTTTTAATATTCTTTCTTTAATTTGTTTTTCCTTTTTTTTATTTTGGTCTTTAATTTTTTTTTCTTAATTGTTTTTTTTTTGTTTATCATAGATTTTTCAATTTAAAATGCTTTTTAATATTCTTTCTTCAATTTTTATTATTTTTGTTATTCATTTATTAATTTAATTTTTTTTTATTTTTGTCTGTAATTCTAATTTTTGTTTTTCTATTTTAATTTATTAAATCATTTATTTTTATTATCATTGTTCATTTTTGTATGCTTTTGGTTCATTTTCTTTTATTTTTGCCTTGTTCTCTTTCCATTTGAGGTTTATGACTTATAAAAATCAAAATTATCCAATTGTGAGTCGATGTCCGCTCTTTTAATCAATAGTAAGCATATTTAAATATTAAATAAGTGTACAAAAGCACACTAATCATGGGATGTACCCCCAGTCTCTTTCAAAAAGTCGACTCTGTCAAGTGAAAAACGTTCGAGATAGAGTGCAAAAGAATTATACCCAGGTAAGTAATTTTTTATTTTAGTAAAGTACGCTGACTCATCTATGTTTTTTTTTGTAACATTTTTCTTTTTTTGTTTTTTTATAGCTAGCTACGCGTTAGCTTAAAGGACGATACCGAACGCGTATAAGAGGATTCAGGACATCAAGACTTCGGCAGCTTTGCTTGCCGATGATATAAGTTTAATATTGCAATTGTTATTTATTTTTTATACATAATTTGTTGTTTATTCAATTAAACAACTCTCTTTTTTATTGGTGTTTTCTAATGTAGCACATCAATCTGGCTATAAACTTGTTGCGTGATCGAGCTCGAAGATATATGAAATCATTTGACATTACTGGCCTTATCATATTGTGCACTGAGTTCCTACAATCCATTAACATTGAGCATCAATCGCTCCAACTTATGGGGAATGAGTACATGGTGCCTGAATATAAATGTTTTAGCGGGTCATAGGAATGTGGTCGAGTGTCGGGGAAAAGTAATGGGCGGATTGTACGAATATGTATATTCTAGTCATCGCACACCATCATTGTTTTGCTGTGGAGATCGTCTTTGTTGATTCTACTATATATGTGTATGACTCGATCATACATATCGACACAGGGTCAACTCGAGCATATACTAGAATCGGTGGTTGTGATCGTTCATTTGATGGCTAGACACGCGGGGGGTGATTGTGCATGATAGACTAGCCATCCTGAGGGATACGACGACGGCGAGACATAAATTTTTAATTTGAAAACTGTTTTTAACTTTACGCTATCGAACTAACACATTATTATTTAATTGCAGGGGTAATTTTTGTAACGATTTAATCTCTATACTCGAGTCATTATATTATATGTACTGTCCGCTTTACTTTCTTTCTCAAGACTTTTTATCGCGCCCCCTCAGGGAACTCAACTTAGGTGGAGGTCTTGAGTTCGAATGTTGGAGGGCTCGATAGAAAATCGTGAGGGGGTAAGTGGGCATAGGGTCACCCCAATTGGTACCTAGGTTCAACTTAAATCCTTCATTAGGCAAATGTCTTGAGTTCCAATCTTGTGGGATGTGATAGAAAGCCGTGAGGGGATGAGTGGGCATATGCTCATCCAAAGCGGACATTATGTAAGTTAACTGTTTGGGTATAGAGACTCGGATCGTTACAGTTGTGGCATGTTCACAATCAGGTATATTGAATTTTTGAGTATAACATATAAGGTGGATGAAATTTACCAATCCTGGATACACAATTGGAGAAAGAAGTTAGCGTGCAATTTGTGTGAATTCAATTGTGATTCGTAGTACATGTATATTGTTTTATTAAAAAATGTAAATATTGATTATTTAATTTTAAGTCGTCGTACATTGTATATTGTTTCTTAAAAAAATTAAATATTGTTCATTTAATTGTGAGCCATAGTACATTGTATATTATCTTAATTGTATGAAAATAAAATACAAGGTCCTAATTGTAACTTTCTAATAGCTGATTCGAAACTTGAAACTGTGACAGAAGATTAACAGTGATAGATTACTCATCCATCTAATTGTTACTTAAGAGAATCTGATTTGTACAAAATTGGCGAGTATGTCATGTTACTACGTACTTGCCATACCTACGTGGCCGCGAAAATTATTGAGTGAGAGAATATGGTCTTTTAGATTATGTGGATGTCCATGACCACGTGGTTCAACTTCGGGTGACAACAAATTATTAAATGGGAGAATATGGTTGAGAACTTCCACTCGACTTCATTCGTTAGATAAAATATAGTCTCAATACACGCTGCTCTCCAATAATCAGTTGAGTAATAAGGAGAACATAATGTTCTCACTGCAAAGCATCTATACATAACTACTGAGACTACATGCTTACATGGAAAACTCTACAACTGAAATAGACTACAAGTGCAGGCGTTATCAGTCAAGTCCACCATATATGCGATATTATGTGTACATTTTACGGAAAAGCACAGCTTATCTAGTGGTTCCACATTTAATTTTCTCGTAACCTCTACACCCTTGAAGAGTTTATCCTCCTGAATAGGGCTAGCACGCTCGTACAACTCTGTGATTCCACATGTCGGTTGTGAAACCACTGCTGTAGTTTGTTATGAATGTTCTCAATTAGTGCGAGGATTGGTAATTCTTGATCCTTTGGAATAATGCATTGGGAGAGTCCGCATTGTTTGACGTCATCATATTGTATCGACGTCCTGAAAATTGTGACTACACCAAATGTTCAATCCCGATTTTTGTTAGATAATCACATGCCGAGACTGATTTACTTTTTATTTCGACCATGAACTTATTACACTTTTCAACACTGTAAGATTTTGTCGCTCTCCTAAACAATGAAACGATGTCTTTGTCCTGATTCCTAGTCTTCAAGTTGCCTTGCATATGGTACATGCAATACCCATGATGTGCTTTGAAAAAAAATTTAGTGATACTAATTATTATAGACGACCCCGATCAGTTAAGAAGGCAATGTCCTCGGCATTCCCAATTACTTCCCTCAGCTTTATGAAGAACAACATATCGACAGATTATTCTCGCTATTGACTATGTTCAATACAAGAGGGTAAATTTGAATATTGGTCCTCTTGACATATAGCAATAATCAACTTGCCTTCGTTTCTAGTTTTCAAAGTTGTACCATCGACTATAATTAGGGGCCGCATCGTATTTTGAAATCCCCGAATGCATTGCCTAAGAGCCATGAAAAAAACTTGAAACAATTCTCGCTCTCCATCTCAAAAAAAATGTCGAGCCAGGATTAGTTGTCCCCATGCTATGATAATACCTAACCAATTTAGCAAACTCTTCTCGACCAAGCCCATTTTATCCTCCAATGCCCATTGTTTGGCCTTCCAGGCCTTCCGTAGCTCATGACCACCCTGTACTCTCGATAGACGTCGTTAATGATGTCCGAAGATCTTAGATCGACTGTGTATCTTGATACTTGTGCATTATCTTTCAACTAATAAACCACGCATGGGCTTGCCTATGATTATTTCTATGAATTTCCACTTCGAAAGTATGTTTCCGTGTATACTTGCGAACTATAAGTAAATTAGTCATGTTCATCTTTGTCGCTCACAAATGCTAACTACAGCCGTCGTCGACATAGATAATTATCAATAATGACTTGTTTGATTTCTTCACTTTGAACTCAAAATTGTATTTCAACCCAATTCGGTGTACAGTTTCCTACAAATCTTTCTTCGTTGAAAACACTTGTTCGACATGCACATCCTCATCATCGGGAATCATACGCGAAGAATTAGAAGATCGTCTACTCAATCCAGCCCATGAGCTCCACCCCACTTATGTTTCTGATAGGATAAAGAACTCAAATCCTCATTTATAAATTCATTTTTATTTTCGTTGTAGTGAACTACCGAGAGAATTCTGTGCGTAACAGCGAGATCGCGATGATGAACAATTGTCTCGAGGATAACTATATCATCTTCACGACCTATCTTTACTGTGTCCCATAAATAATTGATATTATGATTGCTTCCATCGAAATTTTTGTGTTCAACTTCATCGACATTCTTTCTCACTAAAGTCATGCAAAGATGAGTCAGGTGCATTTTGTTCAATTCAAATAGATACACTTCAGCATCAGAAGTAACCTTCATAGGTAGAATCGAAATGGATGAATGTTCGTTGCATAGAAATGTCAGTTCCAAATCGTACTGATAGGAATCGACTTTCAGCTTATTTTGTAAATCATGGTATATTTCCACATATGATATACACGAATACCCAATGTATATCACTCGTCCATTTCCATTTCCATTTCCATCGATCTTTTCATCCAATTTGAAATCACCAAAATAATAAACCCGGATTACAGCAATATCTGCATGACGAAACATAATTTTTAATTATAAAAAAATAGTAGAAAAATTAGCCCAACCACTAGACAACAGAATTTTTAATTAAAAAAATAAAAAATAGTCGAAAAGTCGACTTCACAGTCGACCCAGCCCCCTTAGCCAACTATCAGTAGCCAGTTGTGCTCTTAACAGCCGATCTAATCATCTTGACCGGTTGTTAGTAATCGATCCGGTCCCATTTGTAATTGTCATGAATCTCGTATGAAAGAATATAAATGCAGATGAATTTTTTCCTCGCTTATGCTTAAAAGGTTAATCTATGTTGAAATAAGATTTATCAAATAAAATAGTATACTAATTTAACGAAAACAAAATTAAACATACATAAATATACTTACCTATTCAAAGTTAGGATATAATCAGCGTTTGATAAATTTATAAGATTTTGATGTTGAAGTAGACGAAAAATGAGAGTTTTTATTTGTGTTAGAATAAACAGATAAGAAAAGTTAGCTGATTTTAAAATTTTAAGTGAGAAGTGTTTGATTTTTTATTTTTTAACTAAAAGGGTTGCACGGTCTTTTAAACAAAATAATATTTTGTAATTATACAATATATTTAAGGGCGTCTTTTTATTTTAATACCTAAAGGGCCGTTGTGGAATATGCAATTGTTAAAAATCCAAAGTGGAAATTAAGGGGTTTGACTAACCCAAACATAAAAAGTACCCCAAAACAATTTAAAATTGTCTCTCCTTCCTAATTTCCAGAGTTCTGCTTAAACATTTGTTCATGTATTAGTAATCGTGATGATTTTGGAAAGGAATTGATTCATAGAATTCGACTTACAAGTTTATAGAAGTTTTTGTACGTATATGAAGACGATGAAGAAGAAGGCTTAAACACACACATAGATTTTCAGTACGTCGAGTCAGTCTCGTTTAGCATGAGTTGAGGGTCGACCGATCATGAGCCGTTAAACATCATTCTCATCTAAGTCAATCCCATCAGAAAGAAATGAGTCTTGAAGAAGTTGAGCTGCTGAGGGTCTCATTCTTGGCTGCCCAACGCATCTTTCAATGAAAGCCTTCAATTCTGGATCACTCACTTTCTTCATGGCCTGAGGCATTACTCCACTTGTAACCTTCTTGTATATCTTCCCGAGGCTGTCACATTCACTGTATGGTATTTCCAATGTGTCCATTTCCAGTAAACACATTCCAAATGAATATATGTCTATTAATTCTGTGTAATTCTCCTCATAAAGTTCTGGTGCCATATACTCTGGTGTTCCTAATAATGAATGTGCTGCATGGCTCTTTCCAACTATTGTTGCCAACCCTAAATCTCCAATCTTGACCTGCAAATGTTGTAAATAATATTAATGGCTAATTTTAAGTCGTTTTAAGAAAATCAAAACTACGTGACAGTTAGTGATGATACCAAACATATACCAATCAGATCCTAATGAATTTCAGACATCAGACCAAAAGAAAAGGCTATCCATAGGTCCTGAAGTGAAAAATGGAAAACATGCAAATAAATGACCTAAATCAAGCCCAAAAACATCTCCTTCGATCAAGATGATGTGAAGATTAGTCTACAGAGTCTATACTCTAAAAATTGTCCCAAGCCTCTTATAATGCCTTATGAGTAAGTGCTATCAGCTAGACCGGTTAGTTCATTTATAAGTAATTAACTAGCTAGTACATACCTTTCCAACATTCCCATTGATGAAAACATTACTGCAATTCAGATCTCTATGAATGATGCAGGGTTCATGAGTATGGAGATAGTCTAAGCCTTTGAGAATTTGTCTCGACCATTTCTTGATTGCCTTGATGGAAACATGGCGATGCTTCTTCCTGTACTCCCTCAAATTAGATGCACACGCCTCAGTGATAAAATTCAAAGTATTTTTCTCTACATCTTTCCAGAAATGGTAGAGGACGATGATGTTATCGTGCTTCAATGTCTTTAGCAACTCGATCTCTGAGTGAAGTCTAATGATAACAGACGGATCGCTGCTGAAATTCCTGAGTCGAACCTGGTTCCACGCCACATCTATGCCTTCACCTTGGTCAAATGCTCGATAAACCTTCTTCACAGCACCACTGCCAAGTAGATCACTGTAACGTCCAAACCTGCCCGTTGGATCAACCTCAACGAATGGTTCTTTGTCATCTTCGGGTGCATCGGGGATTGCAGACGGCATTCTATACGAAGAAATTCTGCAAAACAAGGCCCGGTTGGTGACTCGGTTAGTAGGCTCGACTGCTCTGGCAACGGTTTCAAGGAAGAAACAAATTATCATATAAAATCAGCGGAAGAATCTGTCCTTTTGAAAATCCAACCCTCCAAAGTGATCAGACATGAAAAATTGGATGCACAATGTGAAAGATATAACCAAAAAAAAACACCAGAGAATTAACGTAACTTATTAATTATTATAGTATCACAAATTCATCATCATCAATTACCTTTATTTCAAATCATATAGGCTTACAAGAAAGAACTCATAGCATAATATCAATGTATTAAAACTTGCAATTAGACAGAAAAGGCAAAGAGTCAATGGTCAATATTTGGCCGAATTATTTGTACACATGTGATAACAAATATGTGACAATTGTAAAATTTTCCATTATGTGAACATTTAATCGGTCCAAAGATAGACTTGATGTTTGATCAGACTTATTGTCAATATTTGATTACCACACCAATAATACCATTTACAAATTGACATTTTTGTCACTAAATATCAATGTTGTGCTCGGTCTCCTGTTATGGGGCGCACCATTATTTGAAATTATCGATTGTCCTATATGGATTTCCATATGAACATGTTTATTAGATTTTAAGTTCTCTATTTATTTAATCCATCAATTTCTACAATATATGCTATCATCAAATCAATTCATGTATTTGAACCACAGTTTAAGGGTTGGAAAGAGAATGTTTGTATCGTTCTTAACAGCATGGATCTAGACCTTACGTTAAGTATCGAATAATTCACTACTCTTACGGATAAGAGTTTCGCTAATTAAAAATGGGACTCGGATAAATGAGATTGTTTAAAGCTCATGAGTCTTATAATCATGAAGAATGGAATTTCAGTAACATTTAAGGGTAAGAGTTTTTTCCACGAAATTGAAAAACACTTTACAAAAGGCAATAAGGTCGAAACTAGCACTCCTTTAACGAACTTAGTTTCACTAAAGTATAAGACTAGAGAAATCATAAAGGGCTGCATCATGGATATGTCTCATCTTGCTTCAAAATTAAAGGCATTAAAGCTTGAGCCGTCTGATGAGTTGCTCGTGTATTTAGTTTTGATTTCTATTCTTCCACAATTTGGTTAATTTAAGGTCGGTTACAAATTTCAAAATGGAAAGTGGACTCTTGACGAGCTCATTTCATATTGTGTGTAAAAAGAAGAAAGGTTAAAGCAAGATAAAATTGATATTACTCACTTGACAAGTACCTCTAAGGACAAGTTATAAAGAATAAGAAAGTTGCATCCAATTCGATTTAAAATAAATAGAAAAAGCCTGAAAAGGATAAATCTGACTGTTAGTTTTGTGAAAATTTGGGAAACGTGAAGGGAGATTGTACTAAATACCACACTTGGATTGTAAAGTAAAGTACACTTCTCACTTTGGTCTGTTCTAAGGTTAATTTAATGTCAATGCCTAGACACGCTTAGTGAATAAATTTTAGTGTCACTATTCAAATAAGCGTGTCTATGCTGGGTTGCCTGAACAGCCTAAAGCCAATTGATGCTAAAATATTCATCTACATGGGGGAGATGGCAAATGAGTTAAGGTTGAGGCTATATGGAATTTTAGGTTATTATTAAATATTGGTTATCATTTGAATATGAAAGAGATATTTGCGATACCGTCTTTTAGACATAATTTGGTTTCTATTTCTACGTTGGACAAATTTGGTTACTCTTGTTTAATTGAAAACAGTCAATTTGATCTATTTTTAATTCAATTATTGTAAGTACCAATTCTTTATCCGGTTATGATAACATATATTTGCTTAATATGATTGCATCTTATAAAGAAATATTGCATGTGAATTTAAGTGGTATTAAAAATAAATTAGCTAATAAGAATTCCGCTTCATTATGGCACACACGATCAGGTCACAATAGCTATGTCAACGAACCAAGCCGAGCTCGAGCCGGAAAAAAAAGTTTGGGCTCGGCTCGAGCTTTTTTTGGGCCCGAGCCGAATCGAGTCGAGCCCGGCCAAAAAAATAAGGCTCGGCCCGAGCCTTAGCGTGCCCGCCGAGCCGGCTCGAGTTATTTTTTTTTTTT
>CAIGRK010134624.1:0-17403 GCA_903798315.1 Fraxinus greggii
AATCAAATTTTCTTTCATCCAAACGATCGAGAGAAGTCGGAAGGTAGTCTAGCGGAGCAGACTACTGTTTCACGATGTCCCTTTTTGTGCCAAAAAGAAAGGCACCCCGTTAAACCAGGGACATTGCTAAAGGATCAGGGAGCATAACGGAATTACTGTGGGGATCCTGTGTGGTAACATAACCCTCAGATTTAATTAAATGAGAACGTCCTGAAGAGACCAGCTGTCCGCTGAATATTTCTCCAACCTGCGATATGGATATATTCTGGCCAATATAATCTGGGAGATTAGGTGAATTAAGAGTGCTAGGATTTTGAACTCTCTGCAGAGATGCACTTCACTACTGAATACATAGATACAGAGGGGGAGGGGGATTTTCTTTTTACTTTCACTCTTTGTAGTTATTTTTGATTTATTTGAAAGTGAGGGCAAATTGTCTTCCCCTGCTAACACTCGTTTTGACAGCAACCGTCAAAAAGAAACTCTTTGCTACAAAAATTGAAGGTTAGGGATTGTGGCTGCTATATTCTCTTAGTGTTAATATATTGATAATAGATGTTTGACACTTATTTATTTATTTTTTCTCGGAGTTCTTTTTTATTCTAGACCTCTGTGAATCCAAGTATTTGACATGTGAAATAATTGAAAGTGTGGTGGACCTCAATTAAGCTTAATTGAATCGACTTAGAGGAATGAGAAATATAGAATTCATGGTTAATTTGCACATTAATATCGTAGAGAGCAACAAAGCTCAAGTATTAAATCTCACATTGCAACTTTCAAGTTCTTAGAGTGATTATCAGATTACGTTAAAGCATCATTCTTACTCTCATGTTGTAAAATCACATGTCCACAGTAGAACTGCCAGACCTTTTAGGCAATCAAGGTCACCCATTTTTACTTTTCATTTGAAGTTTTTTTCAGTATTCTTTTTCTTATATTTTTCCTTTAGAATTCTTTAGCATAGCCCAGATACACTGCTAGTACCAACTGATTCTTCACTTCATACTAAAGAAGTAAAATTGACCTAATATAAAAGCTAACAATCAATTGGATGGTTCTTCTCTTCATACTAAAGACATAAAATTGACCTAATATAAAAGCTAACAGTGAATGGTTCTAATACCTATGATGCTCGGACTCGGGTATGGGTGCATATCTAAGTATCAATTTTTTATTTTCTAAAATGTAGGATAAGGGGACATGACTAAAGAAAAGTCCAAATTTTGAACACTTGTATGTGAGTACGTCTTTCACATTTCAATTTTTATTTTTCCAAAAATTCACATGTAAAAAGTTAAATAATAATTAAATAGCAAATTGTTAAAAGATAGAATATGTCAATTAAAATAATTAGAAATTTATACTAAAAGTTTAAAACACCAAAAAAACATAAATTTACATGATAAAAGTACAAAATTAAAGTAAAAGTTAAAAATGACATAATTAATTACAATTGCCATAGCCGCTTGAAAATTGAAGGATCCACCTCATATTTCATACTCATATCCATATCGTGTCGTGTCGACACGGTATACCGGCCGAAATGCCAAGTTCGAGCATCCCAGAATGCAACATTTATATTCAATATCAAGTGCTATTTTGATTTTTCACTCAATTTTTACAGTGTCATGATTTTGAAAGGTCTTGCTTATTCACTTCTGTTATTAATTTCAAATGCTTACAAACTATACACGGTAGTGGATTATGTTATTACGTGCTGAAGAGTACCCTGATTTTTATATACCTTTAACCTAGGAAATACGTCTAGGACTACATCGTTCAGACTATATGCTGGATGAACAAACTAAATTACTTCTCCAAGTAGAGCTCAACACAATTTCATCATCGTCTTTCGCGCTGGGCTGTCTTGTTAGTGAGCTTCACAGGTTATCTCAGTAAATATACTTCATTCTTTTTGTACATTGGTTTAATATTGATTTCTAAGCAGATTCCCACTATTATATTTATTAGGACGTTTGTATCAGAATTTTTATTTCTTATCCTGTTATTTTAAATGTTTGCTCGAGTTGTTAAGTTGTTCTAGTCCTTGTTAGGTCATGCTTACAACTGAATCTATTTTCACTGGTTTAATGGACTAGAATTCTCTCTACTTTTCAGAGGGAAAGAGAAAATTATCTAAAGTATACATCATGAACAAATGACTGAAATTTTTTGGCATTGAATCATAAATACCTGTTGCCAAATTGGAAAATCCCTTTAGAATCTACATTCTGAAAATTTGAACACTCTTCTTTCCAAGTCCCTTGAGCCGTTCTTTCAATTTTTGAAGATCTTCGAGATGTTGCACCGTTAAATATAGTTATAATTACTGTATGTGATTTCTGTTCTTCGCTCAAGCATTCCCAACAGAAGTTCGCAACTAAAATTATGGTTGTAGAGGATTGATAGCTTCATTTTTCAGGAGCTTACTTCATCAATATAAACAATACCTTGCACTAAATCCTGAAAGGATTCCACGAAACAATGCTTTTACTCAGTTTGCTGAAGCATTGTCTAAAGCGTGGAGTGAATATAATAACCCAAGGTTCGGTTTATTTGATGAATTGTATTAATTCTGAATCTGCAACTGTTAGCTCATTGAATTTGATATGAACTTAAACATCCAATGCAGGGCAGTAGTTATGGTTGTGGTACAAACTGAAGAACGAAATATGTATGATCAACACTGGCTTTGTACAACGTTGAAGGAAAGATATCCCTTTGAGTCATGTAAAATGCTTCTCATTGTACATTTTTTCGTACTTAGTTATTAATGTTTCAAGGTAAACAGAGTAGAATTATTTAGAACTATTATTTTTCTTGTGTGTTTGTCGCAAGATTTCTTCTGGATATATTTTCTTAACCTAATAGAACATATAAAGTTACAAGTATTAAGAAGACTTTGGCAGAAATTGATGCTCTTGGGGAGCTTCTGCCAGATGGAACACTTGTTGTGTATGTATCTAATGGAACTGAAGTACAACTTTGATCACCTGAATTAACAGAATTAGTGTGTAATCTTTCTGCTTTAATCTTTAGGAGCTTTATAATTGCAGGGATGGTGAAGTAGTTGCGGTAGTATATTTTAGAGCTGGGTATGGACCAAGAGATTATCCTTCAGAATCAGTGAGTATATTTGTGATTCTCAATGCGATTATTCATTAGAATCAGTGAATACATGTGCCTGATTTGTATGCACACAGTGTACTCATCTTTCTGTCCCAAGAGGCATCTATCATCTTTAATTGCACAAGCTAATCATTTGTGTTATACTATGGTCGTATTATTTCTTTAGCAGCTGTCCCAAGAAGTTGCGAGAATGGACCCCCAAAGTGCCAAACCCCAATTTGTATATTCTGTGTTTTCCCTTTTACACAGGGTCATTCTAGACAGAAATTGGGGGGGCAAAGTTCGCCGCCCAATGTTTGGTTAATGTCTGACTACACTTTTTCTTCTTTCCATTTTTACTGTGCCGTGTAAACACGCAACATGCGACCAGAAACAAAAAACAAAAACAAAAGAAAAGCACACAGCTAGATAATAAGAAATCGTCCTGTCTCTTCCCTTTAAGCTATTAGGTTTGGCCATGGGGCCAGCTTTCAGAGTATCAAACCTGACAATATATTAAGGTATACAAATGCATTTGTATTTTTGGTATAGAATTTCATTAGGGTTTGAGAATTAAAGTTTCGATGGTTGGTACTTCTGACTGTAGATTGTTGTTTATATCTTACAAATTTTCTAGTACAACAGTTATTTGTATTTTATGTGAAATATCTTTCATGTTATTCTTATTGTAAGATTTTGCGCAGAGATGATATTTAAGCTGAACACAGTGCTTATTATTGTTGGAAAGAATTTAACCTCATTTGTTGTACAAATGTTCTTCTTGTTTATATATATGTATACGAGATTGATATGGATAGACTTGGATAGTACTGAGGATAAAGTCTACAGGTTTCTGACATGGTTTTCGAAGTAGAATGTTAACTGGATTTGAGTTCATGAAAGAATAATTTTACAAGTAGGATTCAATTGCATAATTTGAGCTAATTGAGTAACTACATGTCGAAAAGACAGTACACTACTTTCAAGTTTAAACCCTAATGTAAGCCACACTTCTTACATGATGTCTTTTTCTAGGGAAAATGCACTCCGAAAGAACTGCATGCTTTTTGGTCATTCCATTCATTTTCCTTTTTCTTGTTTAGTTTTTCAATTATCAATCACAAAGGAAGCAATTTTTTGCTTGACAAATCTTGCCTTCTCTTGCCATCTTACGGTGGGAGCTGAGAACCATAGCCCCTAATACCTAAGTAGGTGGCTCCAGCACCAAGACTTGTCTTTGGTGCTTTCATATTTAATGAATGAAGAGCTTTACATCTATAGAATTGTGATGCATAAGTAAAGGTTTCGGTTCTTATTTGGGAATCAAATGCAGTAAAGGTTTGGGTTCTTATTTGGGAATCAAATGCAGTATCTAAGTTTTCTACAGACTCTGTATCTCGCAGTCGAAAATGAAATCTTCCTATGGACTTGCACAGTATTTTGTTAAACAACAGGAACTTCGTGTTAACTCATCTTCTTTCGTTCTTACTTTTTTTTTAATATTAAAATTTCAGCATGTGGTGAAATTTGGATCCAAGTTTCTCTCTGCCTTTGCTAGGCCCAATGATTATCTGTCCTTATATCATAATTTTCTTGTAGGAATGGAGAGCTAGGCTACTGATGGAGCAGTCATCGGCAATAAAGTGCCCTTCAATTGCGTATCATTTAGCTGGCACCAAGAAGATTCAACAAGAGCTTGCCAAACCCAATGTACTTGAAACGTAAGTAACTTATACGAGTCTGTTACCCTTCCTTGAAGGCAGATTAAGTCAACTTGTTGTGCTTAATTGTACCATAATGTGGATGTTAGTTTTATGTTTTGCGGTAAAGGTGAAAATTGACTTTCAATAAATTCTCGTAAAAGGTTGTGTTCCTTCAATATGGTTGAAACTTTAAAGTCAAGTTTATAAATACTTGTCCCGCCAATAAGTGCACTTGAAATAATAGAAATAACTTACTGCATATAGGTTTTTTTTCCAGATATTTGTATAGAAAATCAAGCTCTATCTATACCCTCAACTGATTGGATAATTTTTCCTTGGTTTTGTGAGCAGATTTCTTGAAAACAAAGATGATATTGTCAATATCCGTAAATGCTTTGCTGGGTTATGGAGTCTGGAGGACTCCAACATTGTTAATGATGCTATTGAGAAACCCGGATTATATGTGATGAAGCCCCAAAGAGAAGGAGGAGGTCTGACATCATATCGTTACTACGAGTCTAGATTATTGCTAAAACTATTATTGACTGTTTGTTCTTACCTATCTCACTGCAGGGAACAATATCTATGGTGATGAGGTGAGAGAAACCCTACTTAGAATGGAAAAGGAAGGCTCGGACAAAAATGCAGCTTACATTCTTATGCAGAGAATTTTTCCTGCTCTTTTTCCTGCGATTCTTGTGCGACAAGGCATTTCTCAAAAACATCATGTCGTATCAGAACTTGGTATCAATGCAGCATATTTAAGGTAACTCCCCCTTTGCAATGATGCTTGCATATCGCTTATAACTCCAGTCATGTCATCTGGAGAAATATAAGGATATAAAAAATATTTTATTGGAATCGAGTTCATCATCATGGACAAATATGGTTATTTCTGTCTTTTTTTGCGTTTGAATATGCATACAGGAACAAGACAAAGGTAATAATAAATGAGGAATGTGGTTACTTGATGCGGACAAAGGTGTCTTCCTCAGACGAAGGCGGAGTTATTGCTGGCACCGGTGTTTTAGATAGCATCTATTTAGTTTAAGTTACATGATTTGCTGCATATCTTTGTGTTTCTAAACCTCTCCTCTAGTAGGTGGAGGCCTAAAATCCCCGCCAAGGTACCTGGTGTTTCCCTTATAAAAATTGCTATAACATGTTAAAGTACTTGATTGGATGTGAATTGTAGATTTCCCTTTTTCTACCATTTTCAGTGGAGCCAAAGTCGACATATTTGGAACTTGAGTTGGCTTACTAGTCATGTGAGATACCGCTAGGTTTTTTTTTTTTATATGATATAAGATTAGGAATCGGCTAGTCGGGAGCTCTATTATGTAGAAATGTTGCTGCGCTTTTCTGAATTTTGTTGTTAGGAATGAGACTTGAGTAGGCGCATAAATGTATTTGTTTTGCTTTGGTACGCGTTTGAACTTTCAAAACATTGGAACATCAATAATTTTTATACGAATTGGACAAAGTTGAATACTTGTATCAATGGTGCAAAGTTGAATATGGTACCAATTGGTACGAGGATTTGAGCCCATCTTATCCCTCGTGATTTTTCATTTTTGTTGTGTCTTTTATTGTTATTTAAAGATGAGGAAAATTTTATCATTTTTAATACCCTTTAACTGTTGAAATGGATTAATAATTAAATTCTATCATTAGGGATCTACCATGATTATTTCCTCAAATATTAGGATGTCTGGTGCCATGTTGGGATGCATTTTTGTAAGGTTGGGACAAAATATATTACTTTCCTAATGTAATTGATTGGACCTTTATGCACAAAGAAATATACACGAATAAATTTATTTTATTAATATAAAATAGTAACAATATGCAAATTACTACATTACAAGCAATTTTTCAACAACCTTTCAAAACAGAATTAATCTACTTTACGAGCATTTTCCAATGAAGAAGACGAGATGAAACCAATGGAAATAACAAATAGGAGTATCAATAGGTCAGCAAAGTTGAGTACGAGCTCAAAATATACTACTTTTAAGAGTATTTTCCAAACATTAACAATCCTTTTAACATGGAACTAAGCTAGCTAGGTTGATGATCACGATCGACTTAACATGAATACACGATATCTTAATAAGAACGATGAAGAAGAAGAGTGAAACCGACGGATATAGCAAATAGGAGTATCAATAGACCAGTAAAGTTGACTATGAGCGCTTCCTGATTCCGTCTCAAGTTCAGGAAAATGAATCGTTCGACCAAACCAGTCTCGGCACTCAAAATTGCCATGAAGAATATAACCGTACCAAAGAGGGCATGCCATGGAACAAGCCTATCCCTTGTTGATGGTTTTGCACCAGGATACCACAAGGAAATGAAGGAGAAAAGCCACTGACAATACAATTTTAAAGATTTTGGCATGAAATTATTACAAATAATAATCTCTAAATTATACTGTTAAGCGTGAGAAATGAGTAGGAGTTTTAATAATTACCTGCAAACCAAAAAGGGAGATGGTAGAGATTCCAAGCCAGGAATGTAAAGTATATATATCAGTAATTCCAGTCTCATTGTGATACTTAAAAACTGCATATATGCCCACAATGCCAGCAGCTAAAGCAATCAAATGCAAAATCAAGTGAAATATTTTCTGAATGTTTCTTCTTGCTGGAACTGTCTTGTATGCCATTATAGCTGTGAATAATCCAATATCAGACAACAAAAATAAGATTAGACAAGGTTTGGATTTTAGAGAAAATCCATAGATACGAAGCACGAACACTCTATTAAGATGGCGTTTCCGTGTTGTCATATCATATCGAACTATTTTTATATGCATTTTTCAGATTTTCAACACTCAGATTATCGTGGGGGCACCTTTCGGGTAAGTGTCCAATATGCTATGCGTATATTTTATATTAAAAAGTATAAAACTATATACGTGAAAAATCACGTTTCGACGTCTCCATGTTGTGTCCTTCAGTGTTGAGAATTTGGGATTATTCCTGAACTCACTCCATGATTCTCCTTTAAAAAATACCAAGAAGAACTGAAAATTTGAAATGAAGAATAATAATAACACCACCGCAAGAACTCTTGCAAAAATTGTTACAGTTACACAGCATCACTACACCTAAAACCTCAAGTGCACCAACAGAGTAAATACTATGGAATTACACAAAAAAAATACCAAGTCACCACATAGGTTCTACTCAAGACCACTATCAAGGTTCGGCTAGGCCAGTTATGTATGTCGAGGACCTCCTCGGCCAAGCCACAAATTTGTGACCAAGCCAAGCTTGTCCCCCTCAATCTTTTGACATCGGACGAGCTTGGCACGTATAGTTTCCATAAAGAACCCAAAAATATTTTCGACGTCACAAAGAAAGACAAATAAATCTGAAACTATCATAAAAATTTCGTTACCTTGTCCTGAAATCAAGACAAAACCAATCACCATTAGCAGTGGATGCACCTGCAGCATGCAGCAAACAATTGAAGATTGACAAATAATTATACCCACAAATTAATCATATATCAGTGTAAATATTTGTAAATTTACATTGAAAATCTTCTGTTTGTTATCTGATTTGAAAGCGAGGCCTTCGCGGAAGTGAAGAAGCCAAACAAGCACCAAAATGGTTACTGCTAAAGCCAACAAATGAGCAAACATACTCACTGGAAATGATGACATTCCATAGTTATAACTTCTTTTTGGTGCCATTTTTAATCAACTAATTATAACACTCTTATTTGTGAGAAGCTGCAGAAGGAAAAATATATATAAAAGGTCTTGAATTCTTGAAACAAAAAGAGTCCCTTCTTGTTTCTATCAGCACTATCCCCGAGGCGTGTGAAACAAAATGAAATGCACAAAGAGGCTTTTTTGTTTGCATTAAATTATGGGTAAATTCCACCTAAGATCTCCAACTTTTTGTGAGTGTAGCATTCATGTCCTCGACATTCATTCTTCGATCCATATTTCCATTCCTCAAAAGACTTCAATTGGTACGCACAACTAATATGCCAATCCTCTTTTTGTTCAATTTACTGTGAAGTCAAATTTTCTTTGGTACATGTCAAGGGAATGGTCCTCTTGCCTCTCTTTAACTTATAACGAACCAACTGTTTATTGCACTCTTGCCAAATTTTTAAAATTGTGACATCAAAGTTCGAGCTAACGGAAAATGTTTATTTAGAAATTATAAATGGTCACATGACATCGAATTGAGAAAGAGAAAAATTGTCTAAAAAGATCTTTTTTATTTAAATATAATTAAACGGTGACTTCAACTTTTATTGTAAATTCAACAATGTTCATGACGCGTATTCTAAACCACCCCCAACTTCACGTGAGTGATATGGGGTCAATTAACATAAAATAAGCGTTTTCTAGTAATTGTTGATCATGTGCTAAAATAAAACTTGCAATGTCTAAAGCGACATGTTTTGAAAGTTTAGTGACTAACAAAAATTTGAAATTGTTGAAGACACGAGTCTAGCCGGCTAACCAAATACTATGATTAACTTTTTATATATTTTAGGGATAATTGCAGCAAAAGTCCAAAAACTTTAAAATACTGATAGATTTTTCACAAACCTTTGATTTGTTGCAGTCGTTACCCATAACCTTTTGAAATGTTTCAAAAGGTCATCCTGCAACGTTTTAAAAGATTAGGGGTGACGATTGCAATAAATCAAAAATTTGAGAAAAGTCTGCCAACATTTTAAAGGTTTGAAGCTTTTGTTGCAATTATCCCCATATTTTATTGCTGGTTTTGGAACCACTTCATTCAACTCTAGTTTGGGCAGAATATATGTGGTCAAGATGTTTTACAATAAAGTATAAATTGTTCTTTTTCTAACAATTATGTTTTATATGAATAAAAATCATTTTTAAAAATGACAAAATAGCTAATGGGATAGATTTGATCATAATGAATAGCTATTGTTTGGTAAAACCATTTTTTTTTTTTTTTCAAAATTTAAGTTAATCAAACTTCACTTTTAAACCACACATGTCATTGAACCCATAACCTTTATCCACTATAAATCGCACATTTCTCTGAACCCACCAACTTATAATCTTAAAAGAATTTGTCAGCCAGGAACTAAATAATCTATCACGAAATTAATATCGTATTGATAGAATCGTAGCACTTTAAACTATAAGAATATGTTTTAAAAAATTCAAATTTACTCTAGTTTATATGGTGATTGTAAAACTCGAAATAATCTTATATAAACATGGAAAAAAGCACCTCCAAACAATGCGTAACATGTACCCTAAATTATGAGACTAACGAACAAATTTGGAACAAAAACTCCCAAGTGTTGAGGGCTAATTAAAAGTGGTTGGATTTGTCTTTTCAATAAAGTTTTTCTTATTGCAAGAACGGATAAAATATTGGACAATAATTTAGAGATATATTATTATATTTTACACGTTACACCCTTTTGTGTTTAGCATTGTCATTTTCATTTCATTTCATTAAATTTGGATGATAGTTGGATGATTCTAGGTTAAAAATTATTGAAGATAATGAAAATTGAGGGTGCAATCAAGTTTTGCCACAATTTTTCACTTTGACTTCAAGGAGCTACTTGTTTCCAGATCTTGTACGAACTATCTGATCTGATTAATGTAGAAGGATTTTTCCCTTTGTACAGAAGTAGGGGTTCAGAGTACCCCTACAGGCCTCTCACAAGAAGTGGGTGCTCATTAAAAAAGTTAAAAAAAATAATAATAATAATAACCCACCCCTACGTGTGGTGTTCCGTGGGGTTATGTGAGAACCGGAGTTATGCAACATGTACAAAAATATGTTACAAAGTTGGTTGATAAAATAACATCTACATCAATCATTTGAAAAATCGATTTTTTAATCATTTGAAATCAACGGTCTGAATTTTACCAATACACTTTGTAACCCAATTTTCATAACTCAACTTTGTACAAATTATACATGCAGCTTGATTGAATATAGAAACAGTAGTTCAATTTCAAAAATTGCTTGAGCTATCTTCATTTTAACCAAATAGTTCTTGATTTTTTAACCAAAATCAGGGGTACTCATATGGAACCCAATTTATTTTTTTAACAATTTATAGGGCTGGAAATTATTTTTTTGTCAACTTATTAACTTAAACAGGTTACGGGTTACAAATAAAAACTCGCCCAATCAAACCTAACCCAACCTATCAATAAAAAATTGTAAAATTTAAAGTTTTAATCGCATCATTAATTTGTTTATGATTTTTTTGGGTATTGAAATATTCGAACCGATGCACCGACAGCCAGTCACCCATGCCTAATATTTGTCGTGTTATGTCCATGTGGCACATGTTATTCTTAGTTCAAAACGAAAACAAATCCTTTATTAATAGACACAACACAATATTATTCTTTCCATTAGCCACACACTTAATTGGAGAAAATAAAATTCAACACTTATATAAAAATAAATAAAATATCAAATTTATACTTAGTTCTCCCAAGTCGGGTCGAGTATTTATTTATATATTACATGGTGTAATTTATATAAAACGTGTAAAAACGACAGAAATATCGACAGCGATACCGAATATAAGAATTGACAATCCAAGAAAGTTGATTAAACGAGCTTCCCTTTGATGCTGCAATTCCAAGAATGTTACTTTCTCCATTAGCCCTGACAATGCTGTGCATATTGCCATATACAATAGTGCCCTTCCCCCAGATACGTGCCATGGAGCTGCTCTTCTTCTTGTGTAATCAGAACCACTTGGAAAAAGAAATAAAGTAATCCCAAACAGCCACTGCAAAATTGAACTCAATTAATTATATGAAAATAAGCAGCTACTTATAATTAACTTTCGGGTTAAAAACCTGTTTCGGCGCTCCGATTTTGGTCGCTGAACAAAATTATCGATCAACTTTCTAATTCTTACCCAGTTAGTCAACGTACTCCGATTTTTTGTGAAGTGTAAAAATGAGGTCAATTATTCTAACATAACGTCTTAGATCATTTCAGTAGGAATTTCATTCGCCACGTGCGAGTTTCAAAGACGAGTATAATGACTAACGGAATAAGAAATTAAAAGTTCATATGAAGAGAAGTTCGGTGATCAAAATAGGGCGCACCCATAACTTCAACCCCATCCGTTTTTTAATTAATCAGTTACATACCTGCAAGCAAAACAAGGAGAAAGTGGTAATGCCAATCCATGAATGTAAGCTATACAAGTTGGTAATATTTCTTCTCTCATGAAACTTGAAAGCAGCATGTAATCCAACAATCCCCAGACATAATGCTACAGAATGAAAAAAAGCATGCACAAATTTCTGAACTCTTCTTTCTGCTCTTACTGTCTTATATGCCATCATTGCTGCTCTTGATAAATCGACCCAAAAAAGGACAACAGATCTCAACTCATTAGCATATGACTAGCTACTAATCGAAGCTTCCAAGGAAAAAAAGACATACCTTGACCAGCCATGAAAATAAACCCGAAGAACATGAGAAAAGGGTGAACCTACAAAATCGAAAAAGTAAGAAATGGATGACCAGAGTTGAACATTTCGAATCGCACAAGAATTAGTTTGCGACTATAATAATAATGTACGTACATTGAAAATACGATTGGGATCATCTGAGTCGAGGTCGAGACCCCCACGGTAATGCAACAACCAAACAAGCATAAGCGCGATTGCGATTACGCCGAAAAAGTGCGCCAAAAATGTCACTTGTGTGGCTGCCCTGTGATGTTTGTACTGAATATCCGTGTACATTGTGAAGTATCTCAATTAATGGCTTAAATATTATATAGTTTCCAATGCTTTAATAAATTTACAGTATGTAGATGGATATATGTGCAAATTGCAAAGAGGGTCTAGGCTTCTTATAGGCATTTGAAACAAAAGACTAAATGGAATTTGGAGGTTGCTTAATATTCTGGTTTTGGTATGTAGCTCAAGAAACTTTATATTTCGGCAAGGCATATTCAAAAGAGACTCTTAATCAATATCCAGCTATATATCATGAATTTATATATATATTTCTATTATAAATGCATATACAATGATACTTAGCCCCTATGCGGTAGAAATTAAAATTAAAATTTTTTTAATCACATATTTTCTGGCGACTATTCAACCACACACTTTAAGAAATGTTAAGAAATAAAAATAATTCTCAATATTTTATTAATGAAAAATAAACGAAAAAACTCACGTAATTTAAAATCAGCAATCTCTGAGAAATCGACATCGATCCTAGTATTCAAAAAGAAAATTGTGAGCTGTCGTAACCTTCAACTAAGTCAATATCCACGCACATCTCATGATTAACGAGGCGAAAAAATTCCGACCATATTCTCACAGTGTCATAGCAGCAAATCGATTCATCTATATTATTCTTTAAATAATATTTTTCAAGATAAACAAAGAAAGTAATATAAAAGCACATTTGTTAAGTGCCTATGGCAGACAAGATTGGTCCCACTCAAACTGATTTCCAGCTCATTTAATTTAATTGGAGAAATGAAAAGGACAAAAGGGAAAAGAATAATGTGTTTGCTTAACCTCTTTGCATTTCCAAATACTTATTCCCCTTATCTTTTCACCCATTACCACTTTATTTAACTTCAAAAGGTTCGAATTCGATGTAAGAAATCGTTACTTTAAATGTAAAGTTGTCAAGACTCAAGATATTTGCTTGCTTGAATCACTTGCTTTCTAAGCGTCAAATAAGAAATTTAATGCACTATAATATTATAAAACAGATCTAAATAAAATTTTAGTTTAGAGGTTTTATGTTCTTGCTTTTTTTTCATTTTTCCTTTATGATTACAAAGTTTTATTATTTCTTCCACTTTATTTTGTCAATTTTGAAGTTTCTAAAATGGGTTTGGATTATACTTCTAACATCGTGCAATTAATTTATTAAATGTTATAAACTACGGAGAAATGAGAAGAAAATAGAGAAATCAATAAACTTATATATTTATTTTATTCAAATATTTATAGGAAAGAATTACGGTTTGGGTACTATGATTATTCACTAATTTGTATTTAGTTTGCAATATTGCTCTTGAATGATTCATTACACAATATTTGTCTCGTTAAAAACATTATTCGATAAAAAATCAAATGAGGAGGGAAAAAAAAGGTATAGATACTTTGGAGTATTAGAACAAATGCTACCTTATTAAACCTTGTCAGAAAAATTTTGGAAAAGATCCAAACCGTTTAATTTGCCAAACCAAACCATATTTTGCTCTTTGATTTTAAACCAAGGATTTAGCGACATAAAAATAACATCTTTCAAACGAGTGAGAAAATAAACGTACTAGTTTCAAATTTCGCTATATGATTTAAGTTGAAACCTTCTAAACATATACACTACAAAATCAATATATTTATCTCAATACAAGTTTAAACCGATACAGAATTTTATTATAAAATTTAAACTTGCAATTCATTCATTAATTAAGTAAAATATTATCATAAATAAATTATTATTTTCTTAAAAAGCCAATAAAAGCTAATTAGTAAGTAAATTTGACGATGTGTAAATTAGTCTAATAAATAATGTTTTTCGAGTAAAATAAGTAATAAACCACTCAATTTGATATAAGCGACATGGTTTCAAAAACTTAGTTGGGATTCGGTCGACACCAACTCCAAATCGCCCCTCAAAGTCCCTTAGAGACGGCCACGAGCAGCGAATCACCTTGGCATAGAAGATCCATAAATAAACACAACGAAGCTGTTAGAGATTCATGTACGACTCAAGATGCCCAACATCTACGCACACGACAGGGAGGGAAACCCAACTAGCTACCCAGACGCAGAAAAGTAACAAGAAAATGAACGAGAAAGAAAGGGAATCCAAGATAAGAAGAATTTAGGACAACGATAAAATTCTAGTTTATTATAACCCGACACATTTCTCTCTTGGATAAAGCTATATGCCCAACATCTTACAGTCAGCCAGACGTTATAATAAAGCATTATAAGAAATGGAATAGAAAGCCTGTTTTCATTTCTCTGAACTTTCATCATTCGATCAAACTACATGTAAATTCCATTGCTCTATGCTTCAAACTCTAGCACATATGCAACTACAATACGAAACTTCAATCATCATTTGAAAAAGCTATGGAAACATCTGCTACAGTTCAACTTCATATTGTTACATAGTTAATACCATCTTTGCTGAAGTAGTTAACAGTTACAAATCAACAAGTAGACATTTGGGATGGGTTAGACAAGAACGCAGTAAGTAAGACAGATTCACCTCAACCCGGCCAGCTTTAGGCGCGGTAAGTATTCAATAGTGATAAGCAGGTTGGATTGCCCCTCAGCTATTAACTTTCATTTAAAATGAATGAATTAGTAATTAACTATGCCACTTGATACTATACACGCAGGACTACCAGCTCCCAATTTGCCGTCTATAGAAGCAATATCATAGTATATGTCACTCATTCTTCACGATACTTCTTTAAGTGCTAGATTCAGCTCCTGTGCAGACTTGGAAATTGAACCACCTCTTCTGCAAAACACAACCCGAGCAGATATTGAATCAATGTGACTTTGTCCCAAATGAAAGCAGTAAATGATGAGAATCGCACACACCTTGAAAGGAGGGGCAGGCAACGCTTGACTTTCTCGAGTTCCACAAAGCACATGTTGCAACGTTCCAGCCTTTGGACGAGAGTAAAGAGAATAAAAACATAAAATCAACTGAGTAATATAGCTTGGGAAAAAATAAATCAAACCTTTGTTCTGCCTCAATATCCACACCAACAGACGATTGTGCCGACAATGAAGAATAGATCATCAAGCCAAATACTCTGACCAGTTTAATCAGCATCTCCAATGAAATATCTTTATGCCTAATGATGAGCAGTCCATTAGATTTGACATGAAAGTCACCAGCTAGTATTAGTTTTTTAACAAATGCAAAAAAGAGAACTGGTCAAGCTAGATTCACTATGGTATATTATTGTGTTAATAACCCAACCTTTAAACTAAAAAAAATGCCAATAAGGAAGCTAACTGATCTTTAAAAGCAAAGGGGTTGCTAACCCTAAACTAACTACGGAAGATGCCATGTCTAGGAAAGTAAAAAACACAACATCTTCCAAAATATTTCTTTCCAGGAAACTATCGATAATCTTCTTATCAGAAATACAGACACATGGCCCCATCTTGCAAATTTTGTTTCCGCATTTGGCTATCTGATAATAGGTTAATAATGCAAAATGGATATGTATATAAAATATTTATGTTAGGAATCAAACTAGAGCTTCTAGTTCACTAGAAATAATAATATCTATCATAGAATATCTCAATCTCATTGAACAATGATTTAGCTTTGCCAGGAAACCAGCTGGTTGAGCTAGTTATCAACTGAGATACATACAGCCTCTAAATAGTATTCAATAGATGGAAATGTAAGAAATGGTAAAGAATCATGTAAGTTTCGTTTACCTATCCATGTCACTATCAAGTAGTCCTGAGAGCAGTGGCAAAAGACAAGTGCAAAGATCTAATGTGACAATATCAGTTTTTTCTGCTAGAAGGCACATTACATCAGCAAGCACCTGCATTCCAAAAAACATTATGAAGAATATAAGAGTTCGTTTGCATTGAAAATGCGAAATTTAAATTACATTTGTACTGTTACTGGAAAAATAGAGGAAAAATGAACCGTCTTTTCTTTCCCACATACTGAAACAGAAATACAGCACTTACACAATGATCAGCCATTTTCTCCAATGCACTAAGGGCCCCTTTGATATCATACCGTTGCCAGTAATTGTGGACTACCTGGCAAAGAGACGAAATCTGATTAAACGGTCCTATAGCTAAATTCCAACCACATTCTTTATGAGACAAGAAATCAATTTCCTCGATGAGATCAAAAGATTAATAGGGAGAATTTCTTCAAACATGTTATCCCTTATGGATATAATTTATAGAAGTTGATTCAAGAATGAAAAAGTATCCACGAAATAAAACATAAGACTAACTCGCCCCTTTAGTACTAAATGCACTTAAACTTCCAGCAATATTTGTCGTATTGATCCTCAATCACATTTAGTAGTTCATTCGATTGGGAACATCCAGATCTTCTATCATAACANGAGACAAGAAATCAATTTCCTCGATGAGATCAAAAGATTAATAGGGAGAATTTCTTCAAACATGTTATCCCTTATGGATATAATTTATAGAAGTTGATTCAAGAATGAAAAAGTATCCACGAAATAAAACATAAGACTAACTCGCCCCTTTAGTACTAAATGCACTTAAACTTCCAGCAATATTTGTCGTATTGATCCTCAATCACATTTAGTAGTTCATTCGATTGGGAACATCCAGATCTTCTATCATAACATGCAACATCGTATTTAAGAAAATGGTATCAACTAAACGCCCCCCACTCTAATCCTGCCCTCTCGACCACCATAATAAATAAAAAGTAGAATATGGAACCTATGACATTACACAACAACGACTCACCTATGCTATTACACTAGTTAGAGAAATGCTTCCTATCAGAACAAAAAACATTTGCTTCTCCGCAGCAAATGGGAAGCAAAACTGAACATGAGAAAG
>CAIGRK010134719.1:0-13538 GCA_903798315.1 Fraxinus greggii
GTCAGGTCTTGAATTTGCTCCCCAATGATCACCAATTCGAGTCCCCTCAAAGCTACTGAGATGAGTATACGACCGTAAACTTCAAAGCCTCGTGGAATTTGTAAAGGTACGTGTAAACTGACCCAAACATCCACAGTTATAAAAAAAATGAGTCAAACATGTCATTTTGTAATCTCAACTTCTTAAAATACCAAGTATTATCTTTGAACTTCAATACTTTTGAGTCCCATTTTCTAGGAGAATAAATTTGGTAATAATAATTTTTATAGAGAATGTATAGTCTAAAAGTAAGGGAAAATTTTGAATTTACTTGTAAAATTATTTTATTAGAAAAATGTTTGGACGAATATGAGTTTAGGGGAGAAAAAATAAAAATAAAAACAAAAAAATTGAGAGAATAAGTGATACATTTATCATTTTAGTCAAAAACATGGACGTTTAACATCTTTTGTTAAATAAATAATTTAATCACCCTTGAAGCATTTCGAAAGAGAATCAATGACCGCATGGCCATATTAGTAGGTAACTTTACTCGCATTTAAACAATATTGACGAGTACATTATATGAAATACATCAAACTTTGACAAAGTGAAAAACTAAAATGATGTATTAAGTATTATATATTTGATAAATAAGGCTTAAAAGACATCCGAGTTAAAATCAGCTCGGCTGATAGGCAACAAAATCATGGCACAAACTTATCCAAACTACGTATGAAAGAGATAATTTGGATTGTTTTCACATCCTTCAACATTGAACATCAGGATTCTTCATTTACAAGAATGGTCGACTCATTACCGACTCCAAGTTCAATTAAAGATGCCATATCATCCTCAAGCAACGTAGGTAGCGGAGAATCCTGTAAAACCATGTGGATACCGATATAAACTTTAGCATACCACTGGATCTCAACTCATTCTGATTTTAGGAAATCATGCAGTAATCTAGCCAGGGAATGATATTAAATCACAGAACACTATTCCAGTATTTTTATGTAGAACATGTTTCGCTGTGCCTAAAAGTTAGGTTCCATGAAAGTAAATTTTGTTAGCAAAATATAGTAACTTTTGGAAATCATACAAAACAACAGAAAAGTAAGTTTGACTTAAATTTAAGCACAACCAAACATACTCGGTCCAACAATTCCATCATATTACTATACTGGAAGATAGAAAAGCACTCAGATATTTTGGGCGACTGCACAAACCTCTTCTTGAAGAAACAAAACTGGCTTAACAGACTTTAACTTGAAGAAACTCAGACACAGGTTCTTTAGCTTTCCGACCTAAAACAAGAGTGGTGTATACAGTACATTCATTGTAAGCCACCAAGAAAGAACATCAACGAATAGTCATGCTATGAAAAAACTTAGAAATCTCACCGTAGTAGTTGCAGGCAATTTTTTCATCACCGGGGACTTTTCACCAATTGATGCTCCAACACACTTCAAAGAAACGGCTGCATATGGCAGCATGAACTATAAGAAGATTGAATATCAGAATTCATAGAAGCTAATTCCAAAAATAGATTCATACAGATGAGTCCTGAAGCCATTTTTTGAGGGCCTGTTGCTCCTGTTAACGGCCTTTCATCCTCAATTCCATGAATTTTCTTAAGCTCAGCAAACCTACATATCATGGTGGTTTATAGAAATATCCAAGGGTAATTACTAATTTACACTCTTTAACTATAAACCCTCAGTAACGAAGATAGCTGAATATATATGAAGAATATTAATGCTATTAACCAGATGAAACAATAGAAATACATATGCTTATTCATCAAGAAGATGGTCATAGACTCGTAGCGAACTGAAGATAACGTACTTGAAATATTTGCTCAAAAGTTGTACGATACTCTTAGATATACAATAATTTATATCTACATTTCACATCTTAGTTGATCTTTTCACTTCTCTCCTTTCAACACCACCTCTATAAGTGAAAAAATAAAATAAATTAGTGAACTACATTCAAAATTCACTGTATAATGAACCAACATATGATAAGCAACAGCAAACTTTCCCTCACTCATTAATGGAAATATTCTAGATATTTGCTTTTTGGAATCTCAAGCTCACAGATTATAGGAGTCATTGCACAGATATGATAAGCAACGGTAAACTTCTCCTTACATTCATTAATTGAATATATTGTTTTTGTCTTTAAATTCATTAACTAAATGAGGAAAAAGGTAAGATGATATAAATTATACTGAACAATATTTGCAGATCAAATGCCAAAGTGTCCTAACATTGACCACACGAGAGCTTTAATTTATAATGTTAGGCATTTAGGGGAGTTCAGACATTGATACAGATCCTGTAATTGGTTCATAATAGAAATGACTTTTAGATATGGCAGCCAGCAGAGCATACTCCCCAACTCCACCCCATAAGAAAAGGAAAAGAAGAAAGGAAGGATAATAAGAGAGAAAGATCCTTTCTCAATCAGCCGTCTAGTTGGCCATGAGCCACTCATAAGTTTATAGTTTTCTTCCAGGAAATGTTAAAAATTTAACAAATGAAAAAAGAGTTAAATAAACAAAATCATTGTTATCGAGAGAAATAAACTTCCATTACGTACACTCCCAAATCTATTAAACTACCTATCTATCCCTTGCACATGAACAAATCCAAATTTGAACAGCCAAAAGTGCAGAGAAAATATGACAACCACATAGTTTACCATCAAAATGATGTGATTGCATCAATAGATTAAGAGAATCACATACCTCAATAAATAAAATTTCAATGGAATGATCCAAAAATAAAAATTACCTGGGGTGAAGCCGTGTAATTTCTTCAGGATTAGCATGAAACTTCGACATGACCAATCGAACATAGCTGCAGAAGAAATTCAAGTGACGTCATGTTGAAAGAAATTACTCATAATATAACAGGAAAATTAAAGTTAAAGAAGGTAGTTTTATGGGCCTCTTCAAAAAATTTGTAATATTTCCAAAGAAAACAGCACAATTCATTTTGTCATGGACACATCCCATGCTCACCTCACAAATAATTCCCTCTTCATACTTTCCACGCTCTTTACTAGCTAAAAAATCGTACATTTTGGAGCGCAACAGTTTGAATACTAAGTGTATTTTATGAATCCATTACATGTATATTTATGGAACCAGAAGTATAAAAATCACAAAGACTGAAATATTTGAACAACTAGGTATGGCCAATATTGAGGAAAAGTGTGGCTATTCCTTTGTTTTTGGCTGTACAGATGAGAGCTCAGGGTGACTGTTCAAAAGGTTTAAGCTCTAACAACTAAAACTCAGGACTAAATTCCTGCGAAAGTAATTGCTTTGACTGTAGGAACTTGAGGACATTTTGACAAATCACACGGTGGTGAAAGATAGCTTTTGATCTGGATAGAGTTTCAGAAGTGTAAATCAGAAGTTTTGAGATGACTTGCAGTAGAGAGGTTGCTAGCAACTTTAATTGGAAAGAGTCGAGAGGAAAGAAAAGAAATTAAACAGAAGATTTAATACCCAAGAGTCACATAAGGCCTTGAGTAATTTTATCATAAGAATATTCACAGAGGTTTTTCAAAGATGAAAATGATCTGAAACAAATTTTATGGACCAATTAAATCTCTTAGGATTAAAGATCGAAGATACCAAGTCCTTTCCAGATATGACTTATAACACCGATCAAATCTCATAAAACACGTATTGATCAGGAGAATGAATAAAATGAAGCACCACTTTATCAGGTATTCATCAAAATCTTAAGTTTTCACTTGGTTTCTCATTGCACCTCTAAATGCGTAAAGGGCTTTGAAATATGACGATTAGAGCCTAACATGACATAATAAATTATACAGAACATAGACTAGAAAGGCAAAGCCATACCGAATTTCAGAGTCCTTCCTTTCTCGAGGACTAACCTGGAATAAACAGGCATATTAGAACTATGATAACTGCTGAGACCACCACCCCAGACAAGGATCGCTAGAGTTCAGGAGTTTACCTCACTTCCATTTAATGTTTCTACTTTCGCCAAACGGGCAATCAAAATAAATCTGGGTACACCGCCTTTCCCTATATCTGCTATAGGGTTCTCGGAAAGCCTTATATCCTAGATAAAAATAAACCACGACTATCACATATCTATAGAGTGAGATTAACATCTATGATCAATGGTGAGGAGCCAGCGAATTTCATGTATAGCATACTGAGTCAACAATGTAATTTTTTTTATTTTTTTTGTAACAGTGGATGTCCGGGCCGGCTTGTCCGCACCTCGACTAATCCCATGAGGCCCTGAATTTACGGCCAGATACTCACTTCAGTGGCCCTTAGGGACTCAATAATGTAATATAATGCATATACAATAATAAACTTCCTTTTTATTGGAGGCACAGAATTATAAAGGTAGATCAGCATATAGTTGCATGAATTAACAGAAACAACTAAAATTCTGAATTAGTACAGAGGAAACACAACATGTGATTGCGTCATTATTCCCTTATCCATCCTCTCCACCCACATTGAAAAAATGGAAGTGATTAATCATCATCCATTGCCTTGTCTAAGGACCATATGAATTCTTTTAAGTAAATGGACCACATAGTGTTATGTTCAATTTTCCTCATTCCTAGTAACCCAAATACTTGCCAGCATAGCAAGTGATGGAAATAAAGAAAAGCCATGCAAACTGGACCCTACTTATGTGGAATCAACTTAAAAATTAGGATTGAGCTTGGACCGTTCATGCAAGGAAAGGACATGTATAAAATCTACACAATATTAACTTAATTTTAGCCTTGCATCTGTTTGAAGCCAGGCCTAGTATCTAATGGAATCTGATAAGATTTATGAGAATATAACACTATCCACATGAAGGTAAAACTGAACACAGTTTCACTCTCTTTATATTACGGCTCACCCTGTTAACTCCAACATATATTATTACAAAAATAATAGATATCAGATTCAAGAAACATTTTACACTGTTTCATATCATCCCTCACAGATATTATATAAAAGTAGCAAGGACAAATAAAAGAATCGAAAATGTAATGCTCACCACCAAGTTGGGGAAAGAGTTAAATGAATCGATGGAGTCCAGGTCTTCAATTTTGTTACCTCCTAATAAATTAAGCTACCAATCAATACCTAAACAACAAAGACAATAATAGGGAAGATTGGTAGCACAAGCAGTTACGATATTACCTAAAAGAAGGCACTGCAAAGTATTGAAAGGCCTAGGATTTTTGTCAAGATACTCGTAATCATTGTCTGATTTATGTGTTGTACCATAATCAGGGAACCATATGCGATTCAAATCGTTCTTGTTCAAAAAAAGCTGCTCCAAGCTATGAATGCAACAAAATATTTCAATCATTTCAAAGAGCAAACAAATGTTAAGGGCATATAATCAAAGACCAATTAGTATTTCCTTTTCAATACCTCTTCAACTGTGAAAGCTTTAAGATTTCTTCCCAATCAGCTATATAATTGTTTTCCAGGTTAAGACAGCGCAGATGATCAAATCCTTGGACAGCTGTGTCAGATACTGTCTGGAAGAGAGGGAAGCAACAATTTTGAAGGGAAAAAAGGACCATAAAAAATCAACAGTTTATATTCATTCTCAGTTGCGGAAGATAGAAGTTTCATATGACAAGAATAACAGAAGCCATCAACTCATTTGAACTTACTCTAGCAAGTCCAGAATATCAAAAGTAGGATCCACACTTTATGACATGTGCAGGTACTAGAATATTCATAGTAGTGCCGACTCCTAAAAAGGGCCTTTTTGCACGTTTCATACTGATTATTATTATGCTGGATGCATTATAACCAGCACAAAAAGTACTTTTAGATATCTAAATACTTTCATAAATTATAGATGTTCCATTATGGGTATTCGTTTAATGCTTGTTGAGAATATTTTACTAAGGTTGTGCTACTTGTACATAATGGTTTACATACACATGATGTGGTAAGATATGATTGGGCTAAAATTTCTTCAATTAAGTAAAAAATAATTTTCCCCCCCTCTTTTTGACACCTCATCTATATGCAAACCATTATATACAAGTAGCATTATTCATTTTACCATATCACTCAACAAATGCTATAGGCCTACAGCTATTTTGAATAAAATACCAAATTAATGAACTGATTCCCACACTACCCATGCTTCCCAAGTACCAGCCCTAACTCGTGACTCTCATCAGCATATTTTGATAACATAAGGTACTATTTTGGCACAATTTTCTCCCCTTCTACGTTTTCTTTCTCCCCTAACATTTCCCTAGACAAATATGATCTTATGAACATTTCTAGGAAGCCATATCCTTCAGCTGGCAATCCTTTAGTCTCCATTCTCTTGCAGCGTGTATGAAAAAGGTAAAGAAATAGTTTTATATTTTCGTATTTAAAATAACCTTGAGGTGGCACGAATCATTATAGAGCAAGCAGCTATATTTCATCGTCTTTAATTGGTTTACTGTTAAAGATTGCTGGTAGACCAGTGTTTTGCACCATATGAATTTTCCATCATCAAACAATAGTTGCAGTTCAACAAAAACCTATCACCACAAAAGAAGCACAGACCGTAATTTCTCTCAATTTGTTCCCCAAAAGATGCAGCTCTTCAATGCATGGCAGTGAATCTTTAAACATTTCGACCTGCCAAAAAAAATAAACCATTACAAGGAATGTCCTAACCAAATCAGGTAATGAAAGAAAAGAAAACTACATGAGCCCATACCTGCTTCCAGATCACGCCAGTGTGGTTCAGAACTAAAATCCTTATGCAGTTCAGCTGAGGCATAGTAGCTATGTCAGGTGACAAGGAATTATAGGATAAATTGAGAGCAGCAAGAGAAGGTAACGCTTTGCAGATGATGCCAACATCCTGCAACGAACGCCAAGAGAAAGTGGTTCTTCATGCAGCCACGTGTGGCACATAACTCGCAAAAAAATTTCAATTATGAAATTAAAGAAAGTGACAGTTAAAGCCCATTAACTGTTGAGAGGTTAACGGATCAGCTATCTCTTGAAACAAGACGATATATTGTAACAAACAAGTAGCTTATATTACAACAATAACAATAACATTGCGAATTTCAGAGCTGAAGAAAATTAGCAGTAATAAACATTTGGTTCAGCATATCCTCATTCCCTGATCCATTGGTTCCAAATTCACAATGCACTTTTTTAGGCCATTGGAGGACCCATATCTAAAATTTTCTCCTCGTAAAGGATCAAAATGCCAAGTAGAATGACAGAAAGTAATCAATTTATTAGCAGAAGCAGTAAGACATACATTCCATTCTGAAAGAAGATTTCCAGTCAAATCGAGCTCCTTTAGATCTGCAATAAAAACATTTCCATTTAGCATAAAGTTCGAGCAGGAAAAGCACAGTGGTATTGACAAGGAGGGTTCCAAGAAGAATTATCCAGAAAAATCATAAAAAGAAAAGAAGCAAAAAAATAAAGCTTGATAAGAGGCAGTTTTTCAGAAGTGCTCGACGTGCATGCCTTGAAGCCTGCTAGGCGCGAGGCATTCCTTGTTAGCCTCAAAGCTTAAGCTTTGAGTGCTCCTAGGTTTATGCCTTGACTTAATGAGGCAATCGGCTCAAGTGTAAGCCTTAGGGAAGCTGAGGCACATGCTCCACAGTTTTGTTCTGTTTTGTTCTTTGGGGCTGGTAATTTCCATGTCCAGGATGTTCTGCGAGTTTATTGGGCAGTTTATACTAACCTGAATATTTGGGAGAGAGAAAGAGAGAGAGATGAATATTAGAGAAGACAAGAAGAGAAGAGCTTAGTGCGACCTTATTCCTTAGTGACATTGTAGCTTTTTGGCGGCAGCTAAGCCGGCAATAGGTAACTTCACTCTTCTTCTCTTTCTTTTATATTTTATCATTGTCGTTTCTATGATTTTGTTTTGGTTGCTACTTGTGTGATTTATATTATGCTTCTAGATGAAAATTGAACTTAAATTTTTGTTGTAGTGGTTCATAATTTATTATTAGCATAATTTTGTACTTTCTAATTTTGAGAATTTTTTGTTGAGACTTACGCTTCAATGCCCTAAAATCTTATGCACCCATCTTTAGCCTTTTTAAATACTGATAACATGTAGCTTAAAAACCTAAAGCAAATTTCCGTATGAAACACAGAAAAGGAGTGACAAGACAAATAGAAACAAGATTACGTGCTAAATTGAAAGGCAAATAGCTTACGTGGTAGAGTTGAACTGATATGACTAGGGGATCCAGTAGAGCTGACACCTAAATAAGACAGTGATGCACTTGTCAACTCCTCAAATTGACTTAGCTTGTCTTGAATTTTCTCTTTCCCAAGCAGCTCAATAGACACCCTTTTGTTTCTTGCAGAAAGGACATACATCTCATCTGCCGTATAAGAATACACAATATTCCAATGACTATCAGCCCAAGTTTTTACATGAAAAGTGAGAAATGAAAAGAAAAGAAAATAAGGAAATGTAGCAAGTTGGGTCAGATAATGTAGAGTGATACATTAGTGGAATGTATTGAGGAAAACTGCGAAAAAAAATTTATATAACTTAGCCACAGCACAAAATCCTAAAAGAATCTTAAAGTCTCAAACTAGATTAAGGGCATGTTACGGATAACTTCTACTTCTACTTTTTAAAGAAGAGCTTTTCAAGAAAACATCTTGGGCCAGCTTTCTCAACAAACACTTCTAATCATACGAAGCAAGTTCAGAAAACTATCTAAACAGGCCTAAAAGCAGCTTCTTAATCACAAAAGTTATGCCAAATAGGCAACAAAGCTATGAAAGTGTAACTTGCAAGAGTATTCCAACTTCTGGTGTAGCAAAAACAAGATCCTACTTAAATATGACCCTTAGAACCCTTGAAAAGAAAAGATGCTTAGAAAGTAGTTTTTGACAAATAAAACATGAATACTGCCAGATTTGAAACTTTAAATCGAGAAATTGACCATGGGAAAATGTAAGATTCGCGTATTCTTCATTAATTTGCACATTATTCAATAAGAAAAATTCTAAATTGAGATAAAGATAATAGACTACAAACATAGGTAGTCATTCCCAATCTAACCATAAAAGGAATCACTCGCTCAGACCCCCATAGTTATTTCAGTAAGAGTATAGTCTAAAGTGACCATAAAATTCTGCATAATGGAGATGCCATGCATTCAAATGCCATGAATTTAACATTTACACACAAAAGCCTTGCTTCAAACAGATTTATAAAAACTTGCCGCAAAATGTACAAGGTCCTAAGCCCAACCGGTAAAAACTATACACAGATAGGCCTCGTTTCTGTTACTCATATAAATAATCGCACATGATTGAACCACGTGGCGGAAGGTGAAGACCCCACACCTTGAATGACAATCTCGACGACCCTGTCATCACGTCATTCTGCCCGTGGCAATTTGACGAACCCCAATCTGGCCGAACCCCAATCTGACTGAACCCCGAAGGGTGCCGTGAGGGATAGAGGCATATTGGAGATCTTCATACTAGATCTTGCACCAGGTGGATGACGTAACAACTCACTAAATATACTATTCTACTCAATCAAACAAATCAAATCAAGTCTTACATGTCAGGTCTAGGGCTGTCAAGCCGTCCCAACATTAAATACAAGATGACATTGATTGAGGGCTGTGACAAGAAATCTCGGCAGTGCGGATGAGGTCACATGCCCCTTTATCTAACGGCTGTTAATCATCATCACCTAGTATAAAAGGCCACACATGATGCCATTATATGGTAATGAAAATTTGTCTACTGAAACTAGAATCCTCTCGACAGATTCCGACCCGCTTTGAAAAATAAAAAAAAAGAACCGTATTACAACTCGTGGGTTATAAAAAACTCTTTCATCTGTTGGCCGCCTTCTTGTTCCACTTTTTGGGGCCAACAGTTTCAAACAAATTCACAAACACATCAGCAATGTACACTGGACAATGTACAATTGTTTTAATTAAAAAAATAAGCAAGATTAACATTTGATGCACATAGTACCTTCTTCTTCTTTACTAGAAACAGTTCGATAGCGAGCTTCAAGTGCTTGTAAGAGCGAAATTCCGGAGCTCAGATTGTGAGGTCGAACAAACGATGCCGTTTTGATGCCTCTGGCGGCGAAGTACTTGAGGCCGTTGTGGGACCCATCATGCTTGCCGTCGCCGTCGTTGTCCCAGTCAACTCCGACCCATGTACCCGAATACCCCTCCACGGGTCCCACATACTTGACCGTTCCAATCCGCCGGGTATCCCCAATCCAGTGGACCCGCTTCCCGACTCTGAACCCACATTCTTGATCGGAGTGAATTTGATGTGCCGATGAAGGAGAGTCCGAGGGGTTCTGCATCTGCAGTGGCTAAATGCGTGGAATCCAGTGTTCCTTTCCTTTCCTTGTAAAATCTTTATTCACTTGCGATTTGGATTGAAATCAATTACATTTTTTCCCTCATTTCTCGTATGCAATAAAATAATATTATACATAAATTCAAAAAAATTTCAATTTTTTAATCACAAATTCTCCATCAAGGTATGTTTGAGCCACATTATTTTGATAAAATATATTCTGAAATAGTAGATTGATGAANTGAGCCTTTGAACTCTTCTTCAAACTTATCTCAAGCTTCTTTGCCTGTAGACAAATAACTATTCATAGGAAAATTGTTGAGGCATGGCTAATTAATTTAGAAAGGAAAGTGCCTTTATATTCTTAGGGTGTGTTTGTCTCACATTATTTTGGAAGAATGTATTTTGGAATAGTAGATTGATGGAGAATGTGTGATTGAAAAAGAAGAAAAAATTATTAATGTGATGAAAAATATTATTTTATGGAATAAGATACTTGTAAATAAGCGCCCCCTAATAGGGGGCCGCCATTTGTCCATTTGGTAAAAAATTATGTTATTCTAGCACGATCTTTATTTTATTGAAGAATGTGTGATTAAAAATGTGTAAAAGAACGATAATAAAAATTTTAACGTGTACCAAACATGGGCTCAATCAGTCAATCTATTATTTTAAAATATATTACAAAAAAAAGGACTCAAACAACCCCTTGAGGGTCGATTTGTGAATGGTTGAAGTACAAAAATAAGTTATAAAACAGTAATTTTTTTGAAAATACGTGATTAAAATGAAAAAAAAAATTTAATTTACATCCAAAATATTAAACGGAGAGTGCATGCATTTTGATGATGCCTGTGGGGGCATTAGCTTCTGCCCATTTTTACCAAGTTTCTACCTGGCGAAACGTACAAAACGACTACTTGTCAATAACATAGAAAATTCTTCAAAAGGAGCAAGACTATTGCGATGGTTCAAACACTAACTAGCTTTTTATCTAATCGAAACATTGGACGACGGAGTTGGGGTTGAAGCAAGAACTTGTCTCATCAAAGAAGTCGAAGCTTTCTAAAGAATCTGCTCTCCTCCGACAAATGCTGCTTGAAACCCAATTGTGAGACCTCTTTGTAGGTGCTGCAAGAAATCCAGAAAAGGGCGGAGAAAAGGAAATCGCTATTCACATTCATGATTGTTATATATTCATCGCACTCTATATCTATCCCTACTAAAATTTTAAAATTTAAAAAAATTACTACTTTCATTCACATCACATTCTAATATTACCTTTAGCAAATTCATTTATTTAAACTCTATGGATCCACATAAATTTTATATACTCATTCTACTCTAAATGCATCACTAATACAATTTCGAAATTTTAAAAAATCACTATATTCATCCCCATGATATATAACATTTATATTACAGTGTATGACCTCTCATGTCGCAAACGGCAGAAAGAGCAACTGTTTATATGAACAGAAAATAACATGAAACGGCATTAAGGCACCGTTTGATGGACATTATTATAGAATGAGGATGAAAAATGTAACCCTTATTGGGCTACACACAAGAGATAGAAATTGAAAATTGATGACTTGATATGATGGACGACGTTCATAGTTTTCATTTTTATGTACGAAAAATAAGAAACAAATAGGGGCTTATTGTTCAGTAAATTCACAATCGAAAAACAAAAATTGTTTCTCAATCAATATTTGCCTTTTTAATCCCATGAAAGAAGCATGGGTGCTTAGGAATTGAAAAATGTTTAGTTGCATTTCTATTTCCACGATCATATCCAGACTAAATCTTATAATCATATAACCAGTCACCATCGTGTTAAACTTCGTTAAAAATACTACAAAAGAGCAGACAGACTGAATTAATATAGAATAATGTTATTTAGCCCCGCTGGAAGGCAACATTTAAAATGTTGGAAGGCATAGGTCCACAGGGAAGAGAACCGTCGAATGTCTGGTCCAAGTGTGTATAAATTGTGAGCGCATCCAGATTAACCCGAGTGGCGAATCGAGGAGAAGGTCACCACTCCTCAAGATTAGTCCCGTGAAGCTTCGACATAGTCATTAAAAAAAAACAATAATGAACATGGCTATGGTTAGAATATAAAAAGATTTATATTTTGCAGAACGCCTCATGCTGAGTTGGTCATATCCTCCATCTTTTTCATTTGCATCTCGAAGTCCATCAATTATTTGTTTATTGTCCAATTCAACAGGATTAGGTCCATGAAACTGCAAGCCAGAATAAGAAATGGTTATTCACTGGTTATTTGGGGTGTGTTTGAGCCACATTATTTTGAAAGAGTGTATTCTGAATAGTAGATTGATGGAGAATGTGTGGTTGAAAAAAAAGGAAAAATTATTGATGTAATAAAAATATTATTTTATTGAAAAATGTGTGGTTGAAAATAAGTAGAAGAATGAGAATGTGAATTTTAATGTGTACAAAACAGGGGCTTGATCTTGATCGTATGCAGTATGTGCCAAAGCACGAGTTTGATGGTGACAAACCATTTTGAGGATCCAAAGAAATAGATCCTACTAGATATTGTTCGAGAAGTGTTGAATTGTCATCTTCTGAGAATAATTTTGGTTTACCTAACACTCTATTTTCTTGAATAATCTCTCGAATTCTCGCACTATGTAGAAAGAGCCACCAACTTATGCGTGTGTAAGATTGAGTGATGGTTCCGATACCTGAAAGCAATGCAATGCCAATATTAACCTGCATACTCAAATAAAAAAATAAAGGAGTTTCAACAGAAAATAAAGGTAATATAATGATCAAACAAAAAATTGCAAAAATGTGTCAATTTAGAANATGCAGTATGTGCCAAAGCACGAGTTTGATGGTGACAAACCATTTTGAGGATCCAAAGAAATAGATCCTACTAGATATTGTTCGAGAAGTGTTGAATTGTCATCTTCTGAGAATAATTTTGGTTTACCTAACACTCTATTTTCTTGAATAATCTCTCGAATTCTCGCACTATGTAGAAAGAGCCACCAACTTATGCGTGTGTAAGATTGAGTGATGGTTCCGATACCTGAAAGCAATGCAATGCCAATATTAACCTGCATACTCAAATAAAAAAATAAAGGAGTTTCAACAGAAAATAAAGGTAATATAATGATCAAACAAAAAATTGCAAAAATGTGTCAATTTAGAA
>CAIGRK010134810.1:0-10642 GCA_903798315.1 Fraxinus greggii
AAACTCGATAAACATTTTTCTCCGAATAAGAAAAGCTGACTTCGCGCAGATTTTTTGCTCTAAACAATTGTTAGTATTTTGATTATAATTTTCTCTATTGATATTCGATTGAATTGATTCAATGTGAGTTGGAAAGTTTACCAAAAAAGCTAATAGAATATTTTCAATTCGGACGTTTACTATGCGAAAATGGATCTCAAACTTTGACTCGAAATTTGAAATATAACTTTGCGATTAAAAATTGATTTTGATAATATTTTGATCATATTTCATTTCCCTTTTGAATTCTGATTCTATCCAATTGTTCTTAACAATTTTCAAAATATCTTTTCGTGATCCGAATCAATTATTGAGTATTTACAATTTGGTCATCAAACTTTGGACTTTGTAATTTTTTCTTGATTTTTCTTTTATTTATTTCAATTTCTCATTCAACAATTGAGTTTTACCTATATAATATAAAATAAAATAATTTAGAATATATTTTGTCAAAAGAACTATCAAATATCGATATTTTAGGACCCGAATAAATATATAAAATACTCTTATCAGAGTTTTTAAATAATGATTATCAAACAAAGGCGTAAAAGGACCAATGTCATACTAAGTCGAGAGATATTATTTTGCGTCGTCTCAACAACTATTGAGCATCAGAGATCTCGAGAAGTGGTTTAATATTTGAGTATTATGTAATTAATTCAAAGGCTCTTGAATAGTCTATCTAGTCTGAATTAGACATTTCAAAAAAATAGTCCGATACTTGAGTATTATGAGATTAATCTGATACCCTTTACTTTTAAACAAGTAAAAAACAAATAAATGGTAGAGACACATTTTAAAAAAAAAAGTATACAAACATAATATTTGAATAGTAACCATCATTATGGACGGTCGATGATGATAGGAATTTGACCGAAAAAGGCAAAACCTAAGTAATATAATGAATAAAGATTAAGGACTCCAATTATAATTAAAATATAATGCAACTATAAAAAACTATGGCGTGTTATAATTTCACAAACTTTATTTATAATCCAATTACTTCAAAGGGTGAAAAGAAAGCCTGCCTTAACAATTAAGAAAAGGTTATATTAAAAAATAAAAAATAAAAAATTAAGAAAAGCCGAAAAGGCCAATAAACGGTCCGGTCCGGTCCGAAAATATAATATTTTTGAAATATTATTCTATAAACAATGAAAAAACCCTCCAAAAGGTGACCATTCGCTATTTATATCAGTCTTCACGCGTTTCTCCTACGGTTTCTCTCTCTAAATTAGTCCAGTTTCACCACGCTACACGTCTTGGACTCTCTCTCACTCTATATATACGTATATATAACATATATATACGATCATGTATATGTATAATTTTTCATGTATATGTATATAGTTGCGTGCGTATACAGGTATTCATAGAACAACGCCATTAGTGGCTGTGTCGGCAGAACAGTCGGTTCCTGTGTAGATCGCAGTGTTTACAGCTCCGATCACTGAAAAAGGACCCAATCTTCGTAAGTCTTCTCTTTTCATTTAGGTTTTGTGTTAGGGTCTGAAATGAATATATAGATAATATCTCGTGTCCAGGATGCTCGAGAACTGGCTCTAATTCCTCGCGAAATTCAGTTTTGATTCAAGTGACGTAGTTGATTTTATAAGTGATAGTGTATATGTCGGTAAAGATTTCAATTTTATAATACGCCCATCAATACACCAACGACAAGAAATCAAGAACCAATTATACATAGATATAGATGTAGAATTGATTTTATGTTTTAATGTATATCAAGATATTTTTTAGTAATTGATATTCACTGTGTTTCAACCGTATTTGGATTACAGGGTCTACCCACACAATTTAGAAAGCAGATTGGGGTTTTGTGGTATATATCAAGATTCCAGTGCTATCAATGGTTGGGTAAGTAGTTCACACAATGGCATCAAGTACGATCAGAAAGGCGATTGGGGCAGTGAAGGACCAAACAAGCATAAGCATAGCCAAGGTGGCCGGCAATGTTGCACCTGACCTCGAGGTCTTGATTGTAAAAGCCACAACCCATGATAACGAGCCTGCGGATGAGAAATATTTAAGGGAGATATTGAATTTGACATCCTATTCAAGAGGGTATGTGAATGCCTGTGTTACTGCAATTTCAAAGAGATTGAGCAAAACCCACGATTGGATTGTGGCATTGAAGGCCTTAATGTTGGTCCATGGGCTGCTGAGTGATGGGGACCCAATGTTTGGACAGGAGATAATGTATGCCAGTCGGAAGGGGACAAGGGTTCTAAACATGTCAGATTTTCGAGACGAGGCTCACTCGAATTCGTGGGACCACTCAGGGTTCGTGAGGAGCTATGCGCGGTATTTGGATCAAAAGCTTGAGTTTATGGTGTATGAGAGGAAATTGAATGGCGGTGACGACAATAAAAAGCGTTATCAGGATGAGTATGGAGAGTTTAAGGATGATCCCAATTATGGGATGAATTGGTCGTGGTCTTATGGTGATCTGAACGGCCCACGAAAGGAAGTGACACCTGTTAAGGAAATGAAGCCTGAGAGGATTTTGGAGAAGGTCAATCAATTGCTTAGTCTTCTTGATCGTTTATTAGCTTGTAGACCAACGGGCTCTGCAAAGAACAGTAGGATGGTAATCATTGCACTATACCTGCTTGTGAAGGAGAGTTTCAAACATTACACTGATATATGTGAGGTGTTGGGCATTTTGTTAGATCAGTTTTTGGAAATGGAATATGTTGTGTGTGTTAAGGCTTTTGATGGTTATGTAAATTCGGCAAAGATGATTGATGAACTTGCCAGCTTCTATAATTGGTGCAAGGATACAGGAGTTGTGAGGTCATCAGAATTCCCGGAAGTGCAGAAAATTACGGACAAGCTTTTGGGGACCCTTGAAGGGTTTTTAAGGGAAAAGGCAAATAGGCCAAAGAGCCCCGAGAAAAGCAGGAAACCTACTTCTTCTCAAATTAAAGAGGACGATGCACCAAACATGAATGAAATAAAAGCTCTTCCTCCACCAGAGGTTTGCAGTCCTCCCCTCGCACCAGAGCCCCAACCCGTACTACGGACTCATCAAGTGAGTGAGGAATTGGTGAATTTGAAGGATGAAGGGGCATCGGCTGATGAACAAGGCAACAAATTGGCATTGGCTTTATTTTCTGGACCTGCTGCTAAAAATCCAAATGGTGCATGGGAAACATTCCCGACAGATGGAGAGAACGAAGTGACTTCAGCATGGCAGAATCCAGCTGCTGAGAGTGGTATGTCCAACTGGGAATCAACCTTGGTCGAGTCAGCTAGCAATTTAACAAAACAGAAGGCTGATTTAGCAGGAGGTTTTGATTCACTCTTGTTGACTGGTATGTATGATCAAGGGGCAGTGACGCAGCATGTAAATATTTCTCAATTGAGTGGTGGGAGTGCAAGTAGTGTTTCATTGCCTGCGACAGGCAAAAAAGCGACACCCATTTTGGCATTGCCTGCTCCTGATGGAACAGTCCAACCAGTCGGGCAACAAGATCCATTTGCAGCGTCTCTATCTGTGCCACAACCTTCCTATGTTCAAATTGCAGATATAGAGAGGAAACAGCAACTGCTCACACAGGAGCAGCAGACTTGGCAGCAATACGCACGTAATGGGATGCAAGGCCAATTGGGCTTGGCCAAGGTTGCTGGCGCTGCTGGTTATTATGGTGCAGAAATGCAATCCATGATGTCTTATGGAATGCCGCAAGTTACGGGCTTGAGTCAACCTGGGGGTTATTACCACACACCATTCTAAAGGCTACTCCCAATAATGTTCATATCCAAGCCCCTGCCCTTCTTATTTCTTATGGCCATTATCTACTGTGCTACTTTTTCTTTTTTCCTTGACAATTTTGCAAAATAAGAATGAAATCAGGATAAAGAGATAATCATGCTTTACATAAATATCGTTTTTGAATGCTTTGTCCTTTATTGGGTATGTAAAAGATCAAAAAGAACATGTTTTAATTATTCGAGTTATATTCAAGAACATGATTTAGACCGAGTCTTTTTAGTCCGACTGCGGATTCTAATTGGCCCTTGTGATTTGTTCCTATGTGCTTTGGTCACAATATATGCAAAAGACTGTACACGCTTAATTTCTATGTCCAAGACTGCTATTGCAGGAGTTTTGAAGCCTACTGTGTCTGGAGCCTTGCAATCTACCATGATTGCGATGCACTTAAATTGAATGTTAAGCCTAATGTCCTGTGCAGTGTCGTGATTTGACAGGCACAGGACAGGACAGGACATTTCCTTCAGTTTAGTAAATGGTTGGCCATAAAGTTCGAGGGATAACTATGTGTGTGTTTTGAGTCATATTATTTTGGAAGAATGTATTATGGAATAATAGATTGATGGAGAATGTGTTGTTGAAAAAAAAAAGTTATTGATGTGATTGAAAATATTTTATTGAAGAATGTGTGGTTGAAAATGAGTAGAAGGATGAGAATGTAAATTTTAATGTGTACTAATCAGGGGCTATGTCAGGTTGAGTAACTTGATGGTCTTGAACTCTAGTATAGATATAAAAGGAGATTAATTTGTCATTCTTTGTAGGGGATGTCATACTATAGAAGCCTGAATCTATGTAGACACTTAGCTAAAATGAACATAATACGAGTATGGTAGCTAACTTGTGATACTATCAAGTCAATTAGTTTATTAGCTAAATTTAATGTAAAATAAGTTAAAACAGTTTCATTGAGTATATACTTGGATATTATATGCCGATATTCATGCGAGGTTGCACGTGTTATTTGATCATGGTATCGCGATTGGTCATGTGAGATTGAATGTGTTATTTAATCATACGATATAGTGATTGATTGTAGTAGTTACAACCTTTGAATCTTTGTCGGTAATGATCCCATGAGAGCTCAAGTTTAGCCCATGTTCGGCTAATGATTATAAACTGTTTATAATCTTTTTTTTTTTCACACTTTGTGAAATTTACAAGTACTGCGCACTCATTTACCACTCATTTCTCTTTCTTATGTTTAAACTGATTATAAACAATTCCAAAATCTCTTGTGAGTTTTATTCATCAATCAACCAGGGAGTCTACCTTTATTGATCAAACGAGTGTTCTAGACAGACTATTGTGATTTAAATACATTTTTCCATAGTCATATGACTTGTTCCACTCGCCGATCAGGTATACAAAAAACTAAAAGCATTTTGAAAAACTTGAGGATTTTCATTTTCAATTTTGAAGTGATGACCGAGGAATAAAAGTTGGTTTTGGATATGGAGAAGAGGAACTACTAAGTTTCCTTACAAAGTGGCGAATACTGGTTCAATCATCCCATGAAAAAGAAATATAAAAAATCCAGAAATTGTACATATGTGGTAAGCTAGGTATAAATACTGCTGTTCGAGGAACCCTAAATGCTATCGAAGTAAAGAATCATCAACAAGGTTGTTCTAGTGTGTCGTAGAAAATAATCATATTTGACTACTATACATTGCTAACATAAAAAAATAAAATAAAAATGAAATAGTCGAGAATCCTGAGTAACTAGTTTAGTTACTAAAGTAGCTAAATTAGCGATGAACCAACAACGAACATTCAAATATTTAAATAATTTTTTTCCTTTTTGGTGACGTGAAGGCTAGTATCATCTAACCAAAAATCTCTACAGAAAACAGCTTGTTGCAATTATCGAGTTATTCTAAAGGGCTATAATTGCAGAATATATAACTATTGACCTTCTAACACCAATGGAGTAATTCTCTTAAATGATTTATATGCTTTCACCAAATCGGATTGTGTATGAATAGCATAGACGAACAATTTGGTTCCTACAGCTAAATTGCATTTATCAAGAGTTGATCTCTTTGAAGTAATACAAAATAAAGAGTCTTCTTTTAGTCCCCGCAACCATATAAACTTCTCTCATCAGAGCAAGAAACGGTTATTACGGAAAGAGAACGAGTTGTACATCAAAAAGTTCAGGTTTTTAGAAGAGGTTTGGTATTTATTGAACAATCGTTAAAGTCTACTTACATGATCACTCACAATCTCAAGGCCATTTACATATGATAAACCCTGGAATTTTACATGACAATTAGAAAAAAAAAAAAGACAGAATTAACCCATGTTTGGCGCATATTTTGGGAATAAGAATGCATTTTTACTGTTGATGTGATGAGGAATATGTTGTTAAAAAGGAAGGAAAATTTATTTATGTGATAGAAAATATTATTTTATTGAATAAAGCGTGATTGAAAATGAATAGAAAAATGAAAATGAGAAAAATAATGCGACTCAAATAAGGGCTTAATGTATCTTCACAAACACAAGTCAAATATGAAAAGAAAAGAAGACACACGCATAGCCTTTGTTTGGCATAGGGATGGCAACGTGGCGGGGTGGGTCCCTTGCCCCGTTTACTATCCCATTTAATTTTTTTCCTAAATTTTTTTGTAATTCATTTTATTGCCCTCGTTCATTAGATTGAGACAATACTATATTTTTAATCTTTACTTATTTTTAAAAGTTAAATTATTCAAACATATTTATTAAACTAATGCTTTTATTGTTTGTTATATTTTTTTAGATAATTTTAGTTGTCATTTTCTATTAGAATTAATGAAATTTCGTGAAATTTTTCCTTTAAAATATTACGTTGTTCCCAGAACCAGCCTTGGGGCAAAGTTACATACCACGTTCCCGCCTCGAATACCCAATTAAGTCGGTAATCCCACACCCGTTCGAGTCGGGGCTCGCAGGTTTCGAGGTTGTTGAGTTTTTTTACCATACCTAATTTGGCATTAGATACAACGATGAAGTGGTAATCTATTCCGATTAAATGATTTTCATCAATTTTGAGAATGAGTTGTGAAATTTAAATTAGATTGAAGTTTAATAACTTAATTGTAACAAACTAAATGTTAGTGACCCAATTGAGATTCTGCTGAAAGTTCAAAGACTACAGATGAAATTTAAGTGCCAATATTAGACGAAACGGGTCCGCCGCGCTTCTAGACAGTAACAATGTCGAACGTGGTGGTGTTAGACAACGGCGGCGGCCTAATGAAAGCTGGAATGGGCGGAGAGCGCGACCCTTCGTGCGTAGTCCCCAACTGCACGGCCCGACCGCCGTCCTCCAAGAAATGGCTACTGGCTGACCAACTCCTCTCCCCAGCGGAGGATCTCACCTCCGCCACCCTCCGACGCCCCTTTGACCGCGGCTACCTCATTAACCCTGATCTCCAGTCGACCTTGTGGGCCCACCTCTTCACTAACCTCCTTAAAATAACCCCCTCCAGTACCTCCCTTCTATTAACTGAACCCCTCTTCAATCTCCCCTCCATCCAACGCTCGGTCGATGAAATCATCTTCGAGGAGTTCAATTTCAAGGCCCTTTTCGTGGCCGATTCCCCGTCATTGGTTCATTTGTACGAAGCTTCGAGAAGGCCATATGGGTTGGTCTCGAAGGCACAATGTAGCTTGGTGGTGGACTGCGGTTTCAGTTTCACTCATACAGCTCCGGTTTTTCAGAATTTTACCCTGAATTATGGGGTGAAAAGACTAGATCTTGGGGGGAAGGCACTCACAAATTATTTGAAGGAATTGGTGAGTTATAGGAGCGTGAATGTGATGGATGAGAGCTTCATTATGGATGATGTTAAAGAGAAGCTTTGCTTTGTTTCTCTTGATGTCCCCAGAGATCTCCAGATTGCTAGGTGTGTACTTAGTGTAATTGAATTCCTGTTTCTTTACAGTTCTCTTTCATTAACCGTTTTCGCATTTTTGTGAGGTTTGATTGGTTGGTTAATTGAATTTGTCTGGTGCATTGCTTGTGTTTTCAGTATTATCAGTTTGTATGTTTTCAAGAACAATTATGCCAATGTTGTAGTTTTTTCTTTCCCAAGATTAATCTCTTTCCACAATGTGAATGTGTATCTTGCGTTTGATGATTGTCTTTGTAATGAACATAGTACAGTTATTTCTGAATACCAGTTAGAAATATAGATAGTTGGATATTATATCTTGGCCTTTTATAGTCTGTTCGACTGTGTCTATTTGATATTTAGTGTTGAAATTGCTGTTCAAAAATCAGTTAAAAAAAAAAAATGTGTGGAATTGAGGGCCAAAACTTTGGCCTATGCGGTCAGGCACGTGGTCGCATGATGGTTTCCAGGGTTTGTACGCCCTTCCATTGAACGACCTATGCATGCTGATTTTTCAAACTGAAATCGGTCTCTTTTTGGATGGAAAATTGCCACTCTTTGGCACCATTTCGTGTACTATTGATTGATTGAGGTCTATGAATAGGTGTTTAATGATCAATACAAATGTATACAAACTACTTGAGATCAAATTCCATTCCACAAAAGGATCAAAACCTCTTTCCCTTCATATTCAAATTTTATTTTGTGTTCTTGAAGTTTTGGTAGAAAATACTAAGTGTTTAGGTGTTTTTTCTATTACAAGGCTTCATTAATCCTTCAAACCATTAGCTAATATCTCTTTAAGCATTAAATTCTATCCGAGAGGTGGCAAATATCGTTTGAGGACAACAATATTCGTGTTTGAGCCTTCATCTTTATTCCGGTGTTCTTATATTTTGTTCTTTGTTTCATCTTCATCCCCTTTGTGTGGAAACATCTTCCTACAACATTTAGTTCTTCTAGACTTCGTTAAATTTTTAGACCTAGACATGTTTGGTTACTTATGCATTTGTCTTGTACTTTCCTTTGTGATCTTCTCTGACAAAAATGAGTTTTTCCAAGAGTCAGAAGTAGAGAACCTGGTTAGAAGAAGTAGTTAGTGCTGGCATATAATGTTGACTTCATTTGAAATCGTGCATCATACAATTGCATATTGTTAATCTGCTATTTTAGAATGACTTGTAGCACATAAAATGATCAAAGAAATTGTTGTAGAATGACAAAAGCATACACACAGTAACAATTGTTTGTGTTTTAAACCATATAGTAGTTTAAATTATTTACATTGCAGATGTACACACCCTTTTTGTAAATAGGCCAGGGGAAAAAAATGACAACGCATGGTGATAAGCCGCGGCTGACCAATATCAGCATATGGGCAATTGTGGAAACAATATTTACCATTCATGAATTGATAAGAAAATACTGAACTTTGAGCCTTGTAGTTTCACTTTGATGTCTTGGATTACACATACAGTAACAATCTTATTATTTCATGCTTAGGCTGATGAAGGATTTATCACCATTGTCCCGATATGATCCTGATGCATTAAGTGAATCCTATTTTCTTTATGTTATAGGAGCTGCTATTTCTTTCTTGTGAGAGTTTCTGTTGTTTCACATACTGTCATTCATAAAATGAACTTGCAGGAAACACGTAAAGGATAATGTATTTAGGTGTACTTATGTGCTTCCTGATGGTGTCACCTATACGAAGGGTTATGTAAAAGACCCAGATGAATCAAAGAGATACCTCACCTTAGATGACGAGGTCCCTTCTTCCCGGAGAGGAGAAAATGATTACATAGAACAGCAGGATCATACAGATAAAAATCAAGACAGAAGAACAGTCGACCTAACAAAAAACGTAATCTCTTCCCTATTTTCAAGTCTCTAGCTTATTATATTTTTCCACTATTTAAATAGTTTACCTTTTGAACAGGAATTTAATTTGACAAATGAGCGGTTCCTTGTTCCGGAGATGATATTTCGACCAGCTGATTTGGGTCTGTACAGAAGTTTTATAATTCGAAGTGGAGTTTCAATTTATCATTCTATACTAGAAGTGTCTAAATTACAATTATGTTGGCAGTTGATTAGTTTTTGATTTAAGTATTCTGATCACACAGTGTTATTTGTAATCTCTATATTACTATATGTAGTGGAGTTGCACTGAAGAAGTTGAACGTTATTGATACCTCTAATGCATTGGTTTGTGATTATGTGCATTTATTTCTGTTCTATAGGAATGAACCAAGCAGGACTTGCAGAGTGTATCGTACGATCTGTCAATTCCTGTCATCCTCATCTTCACCCTGTGCTGTACGAGAGGTAGTGACTGGAAATATTGGAATGTCAATCCGAGATATTCTAGTTTTGTTGTGGTTGGACCTAAATTTCATTTAGAATTTGCATTCACGTGTATTTATACTTGGCAGTATTATTTTGACTGGTGGGAGCATATTATTTCCTCGATTTGCTGAAAGACTGTAAGCTTCTTACTCTCTATCTTTTTGCTTGAAATCTCCTTCCCATGCATTGCTTAAAATGCTTTACAATACTTCTTGTGAGCAGAGAGAGGGAGCTGCGACCTCTTGTTCCTGATGAGTACCAAGTGAAGATAACAACTCAAGAAGAGTAAACTCTTTTCTGAGCTCTCATCAAATGATTTTTCTCTTCCTCCCGACTGCTAGTCAATTTTGTTTCTTCTGCAGTCCAATATTAGGTGTTTGGCGTGGGGGTTCACTTTTGGCATCCAGTCCCGATTTTGAAACAATGTGTGTCACCAAGGCGGAGTACGAGGAGCTAGGTTCCGCTAGGTGTCGTTCAAGATTCTTCCACTAGCAAATAGTTCATCAAGGTAATGGCATCAGAGTTCCAGGATATGTTTGATATACAGTCTCTTTAGGCTCCGAGTTGTTTT
>CAIGRK010134826.1:0-13773 GCA_903798315.1 Fraxinus greggii
AATTATTAGTCTAGATATATAGAAAATCAACTTTGTAGCGATATATAGAAAATCAACTTTGTAGCACAACAATTATAAAAGCAAGTAAATTTGTAAACAAATAAAAAACACCAATAATTGTTCACAAAGAAAAAAACCTTTGAAGAACTCAAGAGAAAAAAAAAATCCGGTCACCCCGTCATCAAATAATCCACTAGAAAAGATTAAGTTTATAGATCTGGTCCAAGCACAACTAAAACTTAGTAGACTTCGACTCTCAATTTGTAATTATTCGAAGAACTCCTCGGTTGTGCTTTGTAATACTTGCTCCAGAACGTACGGATTTCTTTTACCTTGTGGATCTCCAAAAACGAACTTGTTCTTCCTTAACCGGAATTCCGGCCATCTCTCATATCTATCGGAACTCTAACGGTTATTTTGTAGCGGATTTTGTGGTGTTTTGGTTTTTGAACGTGGAAGAGAATTTTGATAACAATTTGTTTCTTCTAATCTAAGATCTTCTCTTCTCTTTTTCTTTTCTCTAACACAATGAAAGAAGTTTTTGTTGTTTATTAACTGCAATTCATAGTTCTATGTGGTTTAGGAGTGCATAGCGTTTGAAATAAGTAAAATAGGGTTTCCTCTTCCGCGATAGACGCTCGAACGCCCTCCACGTTCATCAAGCACACCAAGTTTTGAAAAATGTGCTCGAGTGCCCTCTTGACATTTATCGAGTACACAAATGTGCTCAAGCACTTTTTGGACATTCATCGAGTACTTAAGTTCTGAAAAAATTGTGTTCAAGCACCTTGTGGACGTTCATCGAGCATACGTGAGTTATTCTTTTTTCATGATTTTTGATGACGTGCTCAACCAACTATTAATACCTGTCAACATAATCCCAATTACAACTCGATTTAATAATTTTTGGATGCAGAACTTGCTAAGACTTACTTAAGACCTAACATGCAATGTAGACTACATTGCGTGTGCCACTTTTATATCACACATAATGGTAGACCTTCCTAATTGTTGTGGCATTCTAAGATTCATCAGGAGGTGAGGGTTGTGCAGTGGGTTAACTACAGTTTTGAAGGACCGGCCCTCTGCATAAATACAGTTCATATGGATTCAAGTTCATTAGGTGAGGGTTGTGTGGTTAACTACTTTTTTGAAGGACTGCTGGTCCTTTGCATAAATTCAGTTCACATGGGTTCAAGTTCGTTAATTTTTGGCTTGTTTACCATTTCTCTTTTAGTTGCTGGGTAGGGCCTCATCCTCCAATTATTTCTATTAACTTCTCTATGTTGTTTACGCCTACAGTTTCATGCAGGGAAGAATGTGGGTCTTGGCAAGGATCACACGCTTTTCTCTCTGATAGATGGCCTCGTCAAATTTGAGAAGTTTGGGCCTGATAAGAAAAAGGTTTATTTCATATATAAATAAACTCGTTTGTCTCTATTTGCTTCTTGCAACCATATAAATAATTGGTTATAATTTGCAGGTGAGTGTTTATCCACGTGTGGTGCAGCCTGAAAATCCCAACAGTTACAGAGCAAGAAAAAGAGAGTCATTCAGATTACAACGTGAACGTAGACGCGCACGAAGAGACGGTGTGCTTGCTCAGCCGCAGCTTGTACTTGCTTCAGCTGCTGAACCAACTGACAGCAATCCAGCTTGCTGATGCTGAAAGATGATAAACTTTTTAAAATTTGCAGTCTCCACTGTATTCACTACTAGCAAATCATTAGCAAGCGATGTTCAAGGTTTGCTTCACTATATTTTAACTTTTGGCTCATCGAGTCACTGTATTATTATTTTTTTTCAAGGAAATGTCATCTTTTGTGTTGAGATGCAAGAACGAATTAATCCCATCAACTCACTAGAAGCATATATATATATTAATTAGTTACAATCGGAAAAAATATCACTCGTTAAGGTACTCCTGATAGGTTCAATAAAGAGAAGGAATATATGGGAACTAATATATTTGAAATCCCAAGATGGTTATTTTGTAAGCAAGAGAAATGTAAGCCTTCATTTTTAATTTTGTTCAAATAACAATTTGTCTTCCCCAATGCTAATATAGCTTTATCAAGCAACATATCTAGCCATGCCTAACATCAAGAGGCAAAAGGGAAGACAAATGTATGGAACACATCTTCATAGCCTCAGGAACCTGGGATTGTCGGGAGACAAGAATTTAATACTCAGTACCAAGGTGCATGAACAATGTAATTCTAAATGCGTCTCAAACCCAAAATTCCTGTCCCATACTTGATAGTTTATCATTGAGGAAAACGCTTCGAGCAACAGAGTAAGATATTTGGGACTTATAACAGGATAATGAAGCTGCTATACTTGTATAAATAATCAATCTCGCCCATTGAAGTGAAATCAACTGATGCAGAATAATTTGAAAATACATGTTCAACATGAATCAGTAACGAAAACTATCGGGAAAGGGTTTTGGGTTCCTCTAGAGTACAATTTTTTCTACTCTATATTTTTTCCAGGACTTTCATTCCATGGTAATTAGTTGCTTCAGAATTCTACCTGACCTGCAATTTGAATGAAATTGGTCAGTTTTTTAGATATGCAAAAAAGGTGAAAATTCATATGCTCAAATTAGCTCACAGAAAAATTTCAACTCAATCTCAAATGGTCAAGGAGAAAGATGTATCAACCGAGGCAAGAAACACAAAAAATAATAAAATTGAGGTTATGCCTCCAATAGCTACCCCGTTCCGATACTTATTTGTAACCAAAGCCGTCCCCCTCTCCTCTCCCCTCCCCTCCCCTCCCCAAACCAAACCAAACCAAACCAAACAAAAGCAAACTTGTAAAGTCTATATAATGTAGTTATCGAAAGACTCATTAGCAACCAAAACCGTCCTCCCTCTCCCCCACAAATAAATAAATAAATAAATAAATAAATAAAAGACAAGAAAGCTACGTTGCAAGACATGAACAGAGTTAATTATTAGCCAGAGAAGTTTTCAGAAGAAATGAATTCAGTATATAGATTATACAAGATAAACACTAAAACATTAAATGAATAGTAAGATTGTCTCTGCTTTAAATTACTAGTTCAAGGGTTGTGCAGAGGGCTGGAGTTGATTAAGATATAACTTCATGCATCTGAACTCAAATTACAGAGATTTAGAAGCATTTGGTAGAAAATGATAACCATAAACACAGTCGTCCCTGAAGCTTCACAATTGATTAGTATGTAAACATCAAATTCACCCATGAAATTTCTAACAATCCCACAGTTAGATAATGAAAACATTTAACTCGAAATCCCAATCTTGATAACTTAGCTATAACCACGAGTAATTCTCCTTAAGTATCATGATTCAACTATCATAAACAAGACTGGAGATATGATAGCGGCGAGTTAGCAAAATAAGTTAGCAACAATGACACATGAGATCTAATCCGACTTCGCATAGGAGTCAATGTAAGCTGGAGAAATTAATTATAAAATAAGCACTCAGTAGATATATCATATTATTTTATATTTTTCTTCCAAGGAAATGATTGTAATGAATGTACCTCTAGGTGTTTAACCAGATCCGACGATGATATTGTTAATAGGGATGAATATCAGTTTGACAAAGAAGCCTACGAATCCCATCACCACGAAACCTATGGCAGTACGAGTGGCCACCTTGGTGAATTCTGCACATCACAAATCAAATAAATAAATCATCAACGAAATTATTAGATCGGATCATAAATCAGTAATCTAGAAACATATAGGTAGTTGATTTACGAAAAGAACTGGAATTGGAAACCGTAGATTTTCCGGAATATACCTTTGCGATCGGGCTTGTGGCATCTCTTGACGAGACGAATGCTATCCTTTGAGAATTCTCTCAATGGATCGAAAACTGAATCCAATGCATCCATACTTATTGATTTATCTAACTTTTAAAGAGAGAAATTTGGAAGTTAAATATATTGCAAATTTAATCACTATTTTAACGACATTCACCCCACACCCGACGCTGAATTAAAACTTCACATCGACTAACTATTATTTTGTCTATATCGTGAAATTGGAGATCATCAAAATAAATGAAACAGAAACTTCACGTTCGTATAACTCATTTTAAGAGTTATCGCGCTAAAAAATGACATTAATCGGGCTAATAGAGCGAATATTTATTTTGTATTATTTTATTTTGCACGAAAAGTCTTCAATTATCAATTTGAAATTAACGTGAATGTATGATTTGTCCCCACATTCTCGACTAACAAAAAACATTTATTTTAATGTTAAAAGACTACGTAACATTAATTTGATGTCGAGCTGAAAAGGTAAAATTGTTTAAAAATATTTCTTTATTCTAAAACAAACTAGACAACGACTTCAGAAATTCGAATATGGTAAAATTCATCGATATTCATGAACCCTTACATAAACTCATCCCGAACTTAATGTTATCATCTTCTGTTCCTATAGATCTTTCAAATTACAAAGGTACACAGTTTTAAAAAGTTGGAAGCATGTGTATAACAAATGATAAGTTGAAGACTTAAGTGCCATAATTGTGAAAGGTGAGGCGTGACAAATGGTAGGTTGACATAGGTGCTAATCAGATTTATTCAAGACTCACAATCCATATACAATAATTTCTCAACCGTGGGGTAACAAAAATGACAATCACAGGTCAGTAAGCATCCATATGGACGAGATAACACATTTGCAACTGCACAAAAGGGACTTCATCCTATGGACAGCGGTGGCAACAACGGGTTAAGGATGCAACGATGTCGAGAAGGGGATAAAAATCCCTGCTATCCTAATAATTGATTCGTCCCAGATCTCTAGAAAGAGGCGAGTCGAGATTGCACTGAAAACAATTGGGCTATCCCCTTGTTTGAGAAGCTGAGAACTCCGATCTTCTTTCTCGCTGAACAGCTCGAGGAGTAAAAGCAAAACCGTGAGGGTGTCGATGGCCAAAGCTGATGGATGAAGGGGAATCCGAAGTGCTTAGTTTCGAGACTGCTGAGATGATACTGTCGAGAGTCTCTTCCTCAACTTGCATTGCAGTAGAAACCTCCTCTGTCTTGTGCGATGCTTGTTTACGCTGGACTTTTTGCCTGTGCTTCTTTGAGGGTCGGGCCTTCTTGAAGAACTCGAATGAAGATGGGAATTTATGTTTGTCAACCAGATGCTGCTGCCGGCTCTTGTAAGTCTTCAGCTTCACACCACAGCCTTCAACAAGGCATTCGTACTGTAACACAAAATTAAATAAGAATTTTCACTCTTTTAACACCCAAAAATGGCGCGTAAACACTATCAACAAACTTTATAAGAATCTTATGGTTTCACAAAATATCATCATCTAGCTTCCTTATTTGGGCTAATTAATTTGAAGATTCACTCCCACAAATTAACAGTTTTAGCACGTTCCCCACATGCATGCATGCATGCACACATGAAATGTCATAGTTGACATAATGACAACTTAACAAGATACATGCAAAATCACAGCGGAGAGCTAACTACCAGAGCTAACTTGTCAAGATAAAAGAAACTATTCTATAGCATTGAAGTATGTAAGACTGCCAGACAAATCAACAAACGGCGGGTACTAAACAACATGGAACCTAACCAGTGACTGAAGAGAAGCACTAACAATAAGAAAATTTACCATAGCAAACCCACGGGCAACTTTTGCCTGAAAGAAAGAATCGTGGGCTTCAGATACATGTATACTGAGCAGGTGTGATGTAGGGTACACTCTTGAGCAGACTGAACAAGATGCAGTATGCCGTGCATGGTAATGATCTTCAAAGTCGTCCAAAGAGTTCAATCGTGCCCCACAACCAACAATTGAGCAAAACACTTCCCTGTTAAAAATAACCTTAAGAAGTTGATGATAGTGCAGTACAGAAAATAACTATATAAAAAAAAAAAAAAAATTCATTTCTATCACCAGCAAATGCAAGATAGATAAGCGGAAAAGACAGAATATTCAGATTTATGAACATAATTCACTTCTTGAAATAAATAATCGGAACATATCACTCAGTTGTAAATAAAATGGCAATTTTGACATTTAAAAGCAAACAAAATGTATTTGATGCAGCAAGTTTAAGAAACTAAGAAAACTGTTAATTTTGAACATCCAATCTCTCACGATTCAGATGCATCACAAAAATTTGAACTTCTATCACATTCTGACATTCAAACTGCAAGACTGACCAGGACATAGAAGGTGTGTCAGATGGCATTCCTGCCTTTCTCAGTTTGTCAATAAACTATAAAAATATAATGCAATCAAAACAAGCGCAAGACCAACATGCAAATTTAATTGAAGAGCGATGACAGATAAAAGTTCCGTACGAAGTATAAAAGTATCATTTACAGAAATAAATGGACTAGCTAAAGCTTAAAACATATCAAATTCAATCGTATCATATTTCTCCTCCCCAAACGAAAAGAACCCAATTTTGTTCCTTGTTAGTAGCCTCTTTCTGACTTCATATCATTTGGACATTTGAAGTACTAAACTCATCTACAATAAATCAAAGGGTAGCAAAACAATTACCTGCTTTCCTCATCTTCCATATTTCGAATATGCTGTTTTTCTTCTTCCGTCAAATCCAATGCAACCTGTTTCACAAAGTTATAAGATCACTGAAATTTGTTTTCCTAATTATGCTAGATGAAACGGAAAACAAGAAGGCCTAAAGATGTCATCATCCGGAAAATATCAAAGAAAATGCAAGAGTTCAAGCCAATTCACTAAGAAACACATGGCGAAGGAGCATTGTTTATAAAGCATAGTTCATGCAAAAGAAAATTTCACTGTTCTACAAAATCCAGTCAAAAGAGAAATGAGAGGTTTAAATTATTTATGGACAATGAGTCACTTAAAGAGGGGTTTTCAAGCACTTCCTACTGAGGCTGCATCACTTTTCGTATCATTAGACAATGAAAGGTTTGGTATTTTGAGAAGAGTACTGCCACTACTGATCTGACCTAGCACAAGTAAAGCCATCTGTCAACCAAAGGGACGAGCCATACATATTGCATTTACCTTAAGACTTCACTGGTTGACAGTTAATGGATACTATTACCAACTTCAATATTCCAAGTTCCTGATGATATTGCCTGATGTGTCTTGTATGGGACAATAATGTACATTGTTTATGCACATAGGTAAAATATGTACATTTGAAATGGGATGGTTGTAATATGACACACTGTAGATCTATGAACAACAGAAAGGAGTCTTTAAATCTTCAAAAGTAACTAAATGTAGCAGTTTCAGTAAAAAGTTAAGGTAATAAAATGAAGTGACAGCGTAGATTTTTGAAGAAGAAGAAAGACATAAATCTTCAAAAGTAACTAATTTAGCAGTTCCAATAAAAAATTAAAATGAAGTGACATGGTATATCAACACACCATTGATGAAAGTCACATCAAAACAACATAAATCAAAGTGTGATCGAAGAGTTAAGAACGTCATTTATATTCAAACTTAAATAGGAAACAGAAAGAAAAGCACTACTACATGTTTAGCATACACTTTGCCCCAGTTTGGTGCAAGTGGCGCAGGGCAGGATGGGCGAGAAAAGCGGAAAGAAGACAGAGGGAAGGAGAAAGGGAGATCCAACTTGCAGTGGATTGCATTACTGGAGTGAAGTCCTGCCTGTGGAGATCAATCTGGTGGAAGTTCAACCATATTTCTTGAAGTGCTGGGGAGTCGAAATCTGGGGAACTCCTCATCTTATTTTATTGATTAGAAGCATCCAGCAGCCGTATAACCCCGATAAAAATTCCAAATCAATGTCAACATTTAATTTAAACCACATTTCAAGGAACCCTCAACTTGTCAACCATGCATTTCATCAACTTATATCAAAATCTATTAAAAATCCGATTTTAATCAACACCAAACAGGGGCAAATAAAACTAAGGAAAAATTCAAATCGGTAAATTAAACAAGTCCGAACCTTCATTAAGGGCATATTTGGGCCGGATTAAAATCTGATTTTAATCTAAATCAAAGTCAAACAATCATTATTAACCACATCTTTCATGGGTCCCACATCTTCCAACAATACATTTCAAAAACTTCTATCACAATCCACTAAAAATCTAATTTTAATCTCCACCAAACACCCTCTAAATGTAGCTTGATACACCTCATGTTATTACCTTATCTTTTCCCAGATGGGTACTAAGTTTCTACTCTTGAAGATTGATGTTCTATAAACTTAAGGGTTGACTTCACATCTTTTCAGTTGTCNCAAACAATCATTATTAACCACATCTTTCATGGGTCCCACATCTTCCAACAATACATTTCAAAAACTTCTATCACAATCCACTAAAAATCTAATTTTAATCTCCACCAAACACCCTCTAAATGTAGCTTGATACACCTCATGTTATTACCTTATCTTTTCCCAGATGGGTACTAAGTTTCTACTCTTGAAGATTGATGTTCTATAAACTTAAGGGTTGACTTCACATCTTTTCAGTTGTCCATAATCCATATTCTAACTATATACCTGAAACTTGGAAATATTTAATTGATTGCACGATTCCTCTAACTTTATCCTAAATCCTAATAATCCTATTAGACATCAAGGAATAGAATTATAAGCCACATATACAATTCCATACATAGGTTAGATTCCAAACACTCGCAATGACATAAAAATAGTTGGCAATATAACTATTTATCTGAGTCCAAAGCTTCACCAAATACAGCTTAATACACTTTATTTCATTACCTTAACCTTTTTCCCAATGCTACTAAGTCTTTACTCTTGAAACTTGATGTGTCTTATTAAAATAAACAAGTATTGACTTCATCTGCACATCTTTTCAGTTGTTCATACTACGTGTAACACTCTGGAAATTTTTACGTGTTTTAAAAATAAAGTATATCAATATTGAGCTCATTTTGTAGCCCGCATTAAATAACGTACGTTGGGCTAAAAAAATGTAAGTTTATATAAGTTAAGCCCATCTTATTTCAATTCAAAGACACGTATTCAACAAATATTATTTTAATTACTTAATAATATACTTTTTAAGATAATTAAGAAAATAAAATAGTATTACATTATAATTCATGCTTATCTTTAAATTTTGAAAGATAGTTGATAAATCTTAATTGATAATTTCCTTTAAACCACTTAAATGAACTTTATCCTCATGCATGTGACTTTGAATCCATTTTACAAGGTGATCGTGTATATAGATTATGTTTATTATGTTACACATTATTGGTTAGTGGGAATAAGTCAAGTCCTAGTCAAAGTAGAAAAAGATTCTTATCCTAACCATAAATAAAATATCCCTCCCCCATTATCTCTAATGCTCCTACTATTTTCTAACTACTTCACATCTTTCCATCACTCGTGTATCTTTTCCCCATTTTAAATATCTCGTAGTTGTCTTATTCAATGTAATTATACATCTTCAATTCATTTTTCACAGCAGCAAGAAAAATAATAATTGAAAATACCCTCATAATTCTCTATCTTTTAGGAAGAAAGCAGATCTTTTCACAAAGTTTTGGGATAGCTTCAAAAGGTACATAATTTGAATTTTTGTGGGCATCAAATCAGGATTATCAAAGATTCAAGATAGGACAACGAGGTGTAAGTGATTTGGTCCCATTTAATTTTATTATTTCATGTTGATAAATGTTATACTAACGAAATGATATAATATTTTATGTTATGATATGGTCATCTGATATGAAGGATATGATATATTATGAGCTCTTACAGGTTATTAAAGATATGATATGACAGTATAATTATTTTGATGCACGAATTAATATTTTTATTCGGGATGACACAATGCTTGAGTTATGCTGAGTATTACCATATACTCACCCGTTTTCCCTACCTCTCAGGTTAGAACGGGTTGGTAGTTGGTAGACGATGAGGTGTTGTCTATGTGCCAGGATTCATTGGACTCAATAAATTAAATTCGTTGTAACATGACTAAATTTTATTTTGTGCAGTAAATTTAATTTCATTATGTTATGGACCCCTCTGCTTAAGGAATTTGAAATATATTTTATTTGGTTATTTTTATTTATCAAACTAATATTATGCCCTTGTTTGATCCTCATTATTTTCAAAATACATTTTTCCTCTTATTTTCAACTATACATCCTTCAATAAAATAATATTACATGCAAACCCAAAACGTTTTCCTATTTTTTAACCACATTCCATCAAAATACTATTCCAAAATATATTCTGGGCAAAAAATGGGGCTTAAACGGGCTCTATATTTGTTGGCTATAATATGTAAATAAAATGACGTGCAAAATGATATGACCACTAAAAAAAAATAGGAAAAAAAGGGCAATACCCCATATTATGAATTGATTTCACGTCTCATTGGACTAATTATTTCATTTTGGGTTTTTAATTTCATATGTTACTATTAATTTATTTAATTATGAAATAAATAAGATTATATGATTAATTAAAGGATAACATTGTTAACAATTCAATTTTACTAATTATTCTACTGTCGGATGCTTCTACTAAATTTTAATAAAATTCGTAACTTTCGAAACGTGAGCTGAATTACATTTCTAATTCATATATTATAGATTGATTTTTATTTAATCTTTCCAATCATATACGAATAAGATATGGCATAGGAAAATCTTCTTTATTTCCTTTATATAAATAAATAATACAAAATTTTTCTACATGACTTTGAGTAAATTACCGTTACATAATTTTATGTATATTGCATGCAAGTTGTTTAAAGTATAAATGACAGTTTTGGTAACGATTTAAATTTTAAAATTTGAGTCATTACGACATATTCTACCTTTATACAAGAAACTTAGAAATATTAATTGTTTAAGCATGCTTCCTCTAACTTCATCTTATATCTTAATAATCCTAGCAAAAACATCAAAGAATAGAATTTTGTCCACGTACAATTCCTCATGAATTTCCCTCTTGGAAAATATACATAGCTCCAGCTTCCACAAGCAATCTAGTGCATAAGAATTACTAGATTCCAAACTCTTGGACTAATATGAACATAGTTGCTAACTTTGCACTTTCAGGCTTCAATATTGCAACCTAAGTCTTGTCTCTCTACTTTAGGAGCTTTGATTGGCAGAGAAACTGGAGGACTCCACTTACGGTGGTATGGGCATTGGAGGGTCTCACAACTTCTCCTACTGCAGCAATCCAATTATTAAATGAAGCAAAGCCCAATCTGAAAATCCCTCCTATAGCTAGGGATGACAAAATGGCTCATCGGCTTGGCTCGAAACCACCGAACACAGGCTCGGGTCGAGCCCCATTTTGGGGCAAAGGCTCAAGCTCGAGCCACACGAGCGTTTTCGGCCCGGACGAGCAGCTCGTTTAAAAAGAAATAAAATTGAAAACAATTGTTGTAGGCAGTAGGAAGAAAAATAAATAAATAAATAATCGAAACAAGCCTACACTTGACAAGAAAAAAAAAACCCAAGCTGGCTCGGCTCGAGCCTGGATCGGTCCGCTAAGACTCGAGCCTCAATTTTTTGGCCGAGTTTTTGCTCGGCTTGGGCCAAAGAAGGCTCAAACCTTTTTTGCTCGTTGACATGGCTACCTATAGCTTAACTTTTTCCGATTCTCGGTCCAGATGTTGGAAAGATATTTCTTTAAAATGCCTTTTACCTTAGTGACTCTTGAGTTGGATTAATGTTTAATGGAAATGTCTCAGTTACTAATTTATTTGCTGGGATATAATTGATGGTTAGGGCGGTTGCAAAGCAAATCACACAAAACCAGCTTGGAAGATCAGCAGGACCTCTCAAATGTGATAGTACTGTATTAGTTCTCACAACTCTTGCAGCCATTATATTTTTCTTACTCTTTTATTTTTTCGCCCCCTTTCTATATAAATTGATTTCTTTTTCTTTCCTTCGGTAGCTGTTTTCTTAAACCTTTCCAAACACTCAAAATTGTTCAATTTGAAGAACAAATGACACCAAGCACACCTTTCAGCTATTAATCCCCCTAAAAGGGAAAAAGCACCGCAAAAGCTTAATTTCATTTTAACATCTTAAGTCACAATTAGCCCATTGTACTGCAGGCATGTTCAGAGTAGTGAATTTTATCGTACCTAATCCAAATAAACTACTAGCATATAAATATAAATTACAATCCCTGCCGGTAGAAAAAAGTATTACTATTTCTTTCTTCAGAAGATAACAACCCTAATCTCCCGACAAACACTACTTATTAAAGCTTGATTAGAATGCGTAATTATAACCTCAAACCAACTAATACATACAATTAAATATCAAGAAGTTTAACATTTGATTTGACGTAAACACATGTACCTGTTTAGCGAGGAGTTCTCTTTCAATGTTGCCCGCTGCAAAGAACGGAGAATCAGGAACGAACCGGCGAAGAATCGGGTTCCAATGCGGAAACCCCATTCCGGATTGGATTTTCTCTACCTCCATAGCCATGGCGGATTCTTCCTGTTAAAAATTGGAAGTCGAAATTGAAATTTCAAAACATAAAGAAAATTGTCACTACATCATAGTCCAGCAGTTTCTACTCATTGGGTCAGGATAGTGGGCTTCAATCTTTGGGCCGATGAAGAATTCTTTTAGTTGAAATGTTGACATAAATTGCACGGTGCTAGAAAGTAAGAGGAAATGACAGGCTGACATGGATTTAAAATACCATTTTCATAAATCAAGAATCGAATTTTACATTATACAAATCAGATTTTAATTAATGATTTAAATAATTTTTTATTTATCAAACCCACCCCTGCCTTTTAAGTTAAAACTAGAGAGAGAGGATTTTTAAATAAGTAAACTGAATCTTTAGTAACCGCCTAATCTTCAAACCCTCAATTCCACAATTAAAAAAAAGAAAAACTGCTAAATATTCAAACACTCCATCCCTCAATCAAAAATACCCAAATTGATTCTTACCCAAACTCCTACATTATTCAAGAAGAGGAAAAGGCGGTGCAAAGAAAAAGACGGTGCAAAGGAAAAAGTAGACTGAGAGTTGTGATCGGAAAATAGAAGAAATGAAGTTAACAAGAAGTTGTGACCAGAAAGCACAGTCCGACGCCAAAGATGCATCTGGACCTGCTCAAGGAAAAGGAAAAAGACCGAATGTGTCAAAGAGAGTTCGTAAAGAAATCCCCAAAACGCCGGTTGAATCGCTACCGAAAGCGATAAAGGGAGTTCATGAAGAAATCTCTAGAACTCCAGTTTACTCATGGAAATCGAAATTGAAGAATGTAAATTAATTTTGTGGTACTTTGAGATTATGGGTAATGCATTTGTGACCTAAAATTTTCTATATGTGATCTTAGTTATGCCAACGAGCCAGTCGAGCCGAAAAAAAAAAAACTCTGGCTCGACTCGAGCTTTTTTAGCCGAGTTTTTTTTGGGCCCGAGCCGAGCCGGCCGAGCCCGGCCAAAAAAAATAAGGCTCGGCCCGAGCTTGGGCTCGGTGCCGGGCCCAGCTCGAGCTTTTTCCATGCCGAGCCCGAGCCACCCGAGCTTTCCGAGCTTTTTGACAAATTTTTATTTCAAAATTATTGTACGTTTCAAAATCAGGATTGTAGTGTTTGGCAAAAACAAAAAAAAAACAAAACAAAAGTATATTATTGTACTTCAATACAATAACTAAAATGTTCGTTGAGTATAATGATATTGTTTCGTAAATAATATGGTAATATTGTAAAGAGTAATTAGCACATAACGTCTTTGTCTTTCACTATTTTTGAATAAAACGTCCATACCTTTCTTCTTT
>CAIGRK010134910.1:0-28864 GCA_903798315.1 Fraxinus greggii
AGCTTCAGAACTCTGACCAAATGTAGAAAAAGTGGTTTTTGGTATGTGTATTATAGAACTGATGTTTTTCTCTCAAAAGATATCACACAAGATGAAGGTTGAAAGCAGTAATGTGGAGGATTTACTCTTTAGACTTTTTCCCTCAATATTCAACCTTAGAAAAATGTGCAGGTGAATTTTGATATTTATAGGTAGGTCAAGAAATGAACGGGCGAGGTAAAAAGTCTTGAAATCGCGAAATAAAAATTTTTCGGACAGCGCTGTAGCTCGAGCAAGGGCCCAGCGACAGTCGAATGATAGTCTGTCACTCGAGTGAAAGAGAGGGCGACGGTCTAGTGATAATGTTTTTGCTTTTGTAGCTCGAGCTAACCATTGGCGACAGTCCAGCAAAAATCCATGCCATTTTCCTCCTTATTTCAAACTCGAAATTCTAGACCTACTAACTAACTTTTGAATAGGAATAAAAACAACTACTTGAAATAATTGGTCCAATGAAAATTGGATTTGAAATTTTTTAATAAAGAAACGACTGAATAATAATTATACTACTAAAAAGATGAGAGTATTAGAAGATTATAAATAATGCTAATATGTGATGAAAATTGTTTACTATCCATTCATATTCATAGACTCGAATTCTGCATAAAAATAAATTTGAAATTCAAATTTCAAGAGCTGAAGGCACCCTGCATCATCAACATAATGTACATGGCTACAGAGTTCGACTTGCCTGGCCTAGGCTCAAACAAGCATTTAGCTGCTCACTTCTGGCACAAGTTTGTGGAGCAAGTATGGCCGATGAGTGACTCGTCTCACTTAATATGCCTAATTCGATCCTAATTAAACTCAAACAAATTCATAAATTTAAAGATTAGTGACAATTTGGCTCGTCAGCTTGGACTCATCCCCACTTTGGGGCGTTGGCCTGAGCCTGCCTATGCGGCTCGTGGAGCTCCACAGGGCGGCTTGAGTCACTGGCCATGTTCGGCCCGTGATGAACCAAGCCTCAAAAAAAAGGAAAAAAATTAAAAGGCAGGTAGTTACACACTGCTTGCTGCCTGTAGGTAAAAAAAAGATCATGAGCCAACTCAGCTCGATAAGACCTGAGCTGAAAGCTCAGGTTGAACTTAGATTATTTGGCCGTACTCTAACCATTTTTATTCTAGTCGACCTCGAGCCTCGAGTTTCGACTCCACTCGTTGACATCCTTATCTTGTGGGAATATGTGCTAAGGTAACTTCAACATCATATAACAATAAAAAAAAAAACAACATACAAGAATTTTGACTATTCTTCTTAATAAAATTCACATTTTAAAACGGAATCCTAAATCTTAACATGACGTTAAATTGAGCAAGTCGATCCATTTATATCAAGGGATGTACTATTTTATGAGAATATATTCCCATTCACTATCCTAATTTCATGCAATTCTTGTCTTCTAGCAATGATTCCCCTCATCAGAATCATCTCTTATTTCCAATTAATTCTCATCTGACTGATGGTTTTCTTTTCAATTTCCCAACTCAAACACATTTTTACTCTTCACCCTGATCTAATTCTCATTCCATCAATCTTCTTGCCTCTCCAACTTCACATCTTCAAAATAAGGAACTTCCTCTAGCTGAATCTATCTCCACTGACCTGCCTGAAAATGTCTTATCTAAACCGATATCTTCTGAGCCATCGCTTCAATCAACTGAAAATCTAACAGACCAAAAAGGCATCCATCGTATCTTCTTGATTATCATTGCAATTTGGTGTCTCAGATTCCTACTCACTAATCAGATTCCATGAAGAAAGTGACCAAATCAAGATACCAGTATCCTATATCAGATTCGTTGAATTATGATCACTTGTCTCTTGCACAAAGAAAGTATGCTTTGACTTTATTAACTGTCTATGAACCTATATCTTTTGCTGAAGCTTCTAAGTCTCTAGAATGGTGCAAGGTAATGGATGCAGATTTTCAAGCACTTTTATCAAACAATACTTGGTCTGTTAGCACACTTCCTAGTCACAAAACACCTTTTGGCTGCAAACGGGTATTCAAGGTCAAATTGAATTCTGATGGCACAAATGAAGTGAAGAAAGCTAGGTTGGTTGATAGAGGCTTCACTCAACAGCCTGGTTTAGATTATGAGGAAACATTTTCCTCTGTTGCAAAATTAGCCAAAGTAAAAACACTACTTACTGTTACCGCTCACCATAAATGGCATCTCCATCAATTAGACATCAATAATGAATTTCTTCGTGGTGAATTGGAGGAGGAGGTTTACATGACTATGCCACCAGGTTATGAGCAGCAGGGGAAGAATGGGGGAAGACTTGTTTGCAAACTAAATAAGTCCATTTATGGACTTACACAAGTATCAAGGCAATGGAACACAAAACTGACTACCTATTTTGCATCACAAGGCTTCCAGCAATCTAAGTCTAACTACTCTTTATTCAGTAAGCAAAGTGGCTACTCATTTACTGTTTTACTCATCTATGTTGATGACATAATCATTGGAGATAATGACTTACCTTACATTGAAAGTTTCAAGAGCAGTTTGAATAATCGGTTTAAGCTAAAAGATGCCCTCGAAATTTCGATGGATGCTGGTTATCTTGGAGCAAAACCAGCAAAGAGTACTTTGCCACATAATGTAAAATTGAGCAAAAATGTAGGTGAGGCTACTACTGGTTCAAGGATGTATAGAAGGCTAGTAGGAAGGCTGTTGTATTTGACAATTAGAAGGCTCGATTTGTCATACCCTGTGCAAGTCCTCAGTCAGTTCCTTGATTCACCAAAACAGTCTCACTTGGAGGCAGCTCACCATGTATTAAGATACTTGAAGGAAACATTTAGACAAGGCCTGTTTTTTGATGGCATATATGAACTGCAAATCAAGGGGTTCTGTGATGCAGATTGGGCAGCCTGCTTGGATACAAGGCAATCTGTGACTGACTATTGTATATTTCTTAGGAATTCATTAGTATCCTGGAAATCCAAGAAGCAACACACAGTCTTAAGGTAATCAACAGAGGTAGAGTACAGGTCCATGGTTGCTTCAGTGTGTGAGATCTGTTGGTTGAAAAACATTCTAAGTGATTTAGGAGTGAAGCACACCAAGACATCTTTACTTTTCTATGATAAACAATCAGCAATACACATAGCCAACAATCCGATTTTCCATGAGAGGACAAAACATATAGAGATTGATTGCCACCTTATAAGGGACAAATTGCAGATTGGATAAGCCTTTAGTTGGAATTAAGTTCAAGACTTTATTGAGCAAGATGAGAACTTTGATATATATTATCCATCTTGAGAGGGAGTATTGAGAATTGTAAAGTAGTAGGGTTAGTTACGTATTTTCTCATCTCAGTTTTGTATATAATTATGCGTATTTAGCTTCATTTTCATTTCATTGTATTCAATTGAATTCAACAACTTTTCCTGCCACTTTCTCCCCATTTCCAGATCTCATTTATTCTACAGTAAACTTTACACATCACAAAGACAAATGATGTCACGCGTCTCTCTTTTCAGTTTTAAACCTTTTAAAAATGTGCATTCTGATCCCAAATCTTTTAATCTCAACACCTATATTCCAAAAATTTTAATAAATGTATGTCGATAGGACCTCTTGATGATTTCATACTCAAAATTGTGCATCGGGGACAAGTTTGAAGAAGAAGACATTTTCCTCTTCCCTCTTTTTCTTTTTCTTTTTTTTTTTTTGCTATTTTGTTAATTTTTTGTTTAAATTAACAATTATTTAAAATTGTTTTCATTAATAAAATGTGAAGATACCATTTTACGCTTCTTAAAAAGGGTCAAGCCAAACGTTAAATTTTTTTATCGTCTCACAGATTTTTGGGTGGATACTATCCAAAGGTTTCGGTGCATATTTATAAAAATGTCTAGAATGTAAGTGTTAAGATTAGAAGGTTTGGAACCTAACTCTAAATTTTTGAAAGATTTGTGACATCTACTACAAAATTTCCAATAAAAATGGAGTGTACCTTGGCACTATGGACGTCTTAGAGCTTTGTTTAACACATATTTTTTAAAATAAAAAATAAATTTATTTGGAGAATGTATAATTATAAAATGGAGGAAATTTATGATTCTATAAAATATATAATTAAAAAATAATTTTAAAAAAATCTGTGCCAAACAAACCTTATCATACACGTTTTGGTTTCTTTATTTATTTCCCCTCTTCCTTTACCTTCAAACTTTTAAATCTATCATTCTCCCCCTTCCCCATAAATATTTTTGCAGATATTTTAATAATATAAGTAAATAAGGGGTCCATTAATTTGAAATGCATTTTTCTCTCTTCTTTTCAACCACACATTCTTCAATAAAATAATTTTTTTTAATCGCACATTTTTCAAAATATCACTATTACAAAATAAAATTTCCCCAAAACTAATTATAGTGGAGCTCAAACAGGGACAAAATATCCTCTATCCATGTAAAAATCAGATCTACCCAAATGAAAGTGTTAAAACTATGCATGTATGATAAATTATTTTTCTATCCTCTACCAATTTAAGAGAATGTTAAATTACTTTATTATCTAAAAATTTGGACAAAATTGTATACAATATTCATGTCCCCAATCAAACATATGTGTTTTAAGTTAGATTTACATTCAACAACTCAATAACGACTTTAAAAATTGAAAAAGAATAAGCAGAGAAAAGTGACATGAAGTCATTGCATAAATTCCCATAAATCATTCTACATTAGCACTCTCACAGGGTACAAGTTGCAACGTACAACCAAACACCTTCATGAGGAAAAATCTAAATTTTTTCGAGAGTTACATATTCAGAAAACCCAAATCAATGATAGTGGTGAATAGGGTTTCTTTCAATTAGACAATCAATTGTAGAAAAAAAAATCCAGAAATAAAATAAAATAAAGCAGCAGTTTCAAGAATCTCTAGTAGTATTTTCTTGACAGAAAAACTCAAGTTTCTCTCTCCGATCTCTTTCTAAGCATGGATGTTAGAGACTGGAAAACATATTCGTCACAAGGAATAGTGAGTCCCATGTCATGATCGTACCCAAATTCTTCTTCTGCACGTTGAAGAAGGTTCTGGAATTCAGGTCTTGACAAGAATGAGATTGGAACGATATATCTGCTTCTATTTTCCCCTACATACACTGCAAAATGACCTTTTGGCACATCCACAGGAAGCCCTTCTTCATCATACCCTTGTACTTTCTTCCCCAAGCTTGAACACCTCTTTAATATCTGCTTTAAAACTGCACTTTGGGATAGTTTGTTTGCTTTTCTAATTGCCATTTCTAGGATTATCGAGAATTCAGTTGGATGAAGTTGAAGCTGGGAGTTCCAAATTAACAGAGAAAGAAAAACAACAACTCGAGCAGAAAGAATGTTTGCCGAGGGTATATGACGAGAATTTGAGTCGTTAAACTTAAAGCAGCTACTCCCAAAATAATAGAAAGAAAAGCAATGACTCGACTCAACTCAACTCGACCTGACTACAGTGGGAATTAAGATGTGGTGGGAAAAAGGGATCAAGGGGTTATATAACGTGGGGGTAGAGAATAGGGATAAAAACAGTGGCATGTGGGGTTTGTGGAGGCAAAGGAGAGACCACAAGTGTTTTAGGGATTGTGTTTTAGTTCAAAACATGTTGGGAGCCAATGGCATTGGGTTTATTACTTGATGTTACATTTCTTTAGGACAATATGGGGTCCTTCAAGAAAATTTCTCTGATCTCTTCTGATATTTGGTCCTTTTTTAAAGTTAGGGAACCTTCCTCCTTATTTACAAGGTTTCTTGGAACCTATCATGCCCAGTATTCCGTGGTACGAGACAATATTAATGAAAAAAGAAGTTAATATCTTATTTTTATTGTATTATCTAATACGATCTATCGAATGCACTTCTTGGATTTATTTTCATTTATTATTATTATTATTATTATTATTATTATTATTATTATTATTACGGGGGTAAATATCACAGAGTAATCATATTTTCAATATCTTTTTTGGCTAAAAGATTTTCGTTTTTGGATACTATCTTGTTTGTCATTCATTTTGGCTAAAAGATTTTCGTTTCAAGCACTTCAATAGATTTTGGCTAAAGAATAACGTTATCTAGTAGCAGTGCTGCTAGAACACCGGTTTAAGTGTTAACATGTGATAAGTTTTAATAAATGAATCATAAATTCTTGTATTTAATTGAACATGTAATTTAATGATACAAGTAATATCATCTAGACTGCTGTTAAACACCAGAGGCTATGAATATCATTACTATTGGCTAAAAGGTTTTCTACAGTTGATCATGTGTCTAGATGGATGGGGCAACTTGATTGTACTTAAGTATAAATTATGGTGTAAATTTGGAAAAAGTGAAGTCATTGATTTAAATAAATTTCACTAAATTCTTTTCAAGACTCGTAACATTTACTATTTGTCGATGAATTTAATAGATTTTTATAGTTTCAATCTCAACAATTTGGAACGTTTACTTATGAATTAACCTCTAAGACCCCAAAAATGAAGCGTTTCTTACAGCTGTTTCCTGGTCATTCTGTCCTCATTCAATTTCCATTTGCCCCATTTCAATGAGATATACCAAATATTAAATCATGCTACACATACCTAATAGTTTGCATAATCTTTTACTGAATTGACAAGTGGCGGCCTTATGTAAATTATTAGGTACAAATAGAATTTTTCTTAATAAAGTTAGACATTATAATTGAAAAGATTTCAACTTCAGATTGTATGGCAAATAAGTTATCGACTTTTTAGTGGTGAATCCCATGATTTTTAAGTGTAAATAAGTTTCACCTAGGTAGGTTAATTGTCTTTTAAGCTTCAGGCTACATGCATGTTAATTTGTAATGTTTTAAAAATCGACTCGAGCATTGACCCAAAAAAGGATAAAGATTAAGGATCAAAGGGCCGAACAAATATCGAACCAGGGTAGAACCGAATGCCAAAATTAAATAAATAAATACATACACAAACAATAAATGTTACAAAAATAATTTTTTTTAATTTTTTAAGTTTTAGCACTACTAATTTAAAGTATTTTAAAACTTTAGAAACTAACAATTAAAATGTCCAATTGAAATTGTTTGTGCTTTGGAGGCCATGATTTGTTAACATGGAAAATGAAGTAAAGAACTAAATATTTAAATTATCAATTGGCTAGCCTACAACTTTTATCTTATCCCACATCAGAAGATTAACTAGAATGTGCTAAAGAAGTCTCCTTTTAAAGCAATAGCACTTGGAAGTTTGTTACCCTTCTTCTGAATGAGGCTCCAGATCATTGCCATGAGGCAACCATTGGCAAGTCCCCAAGCCCATACTCCACGTCACCATCTTACCTTATCGAGGTGGGACCATGGTCGATGTGGTACATCACTTCATCCGATGTGCCTTAGAGTGTTGACCCTCCAAAGTTGAGGTGAGATGCCACATCTGCTGCATGATGGAGTCCGAGGCTACCAGCCTCCTAATTTATAGAGAACGTCGTCTTATTCCACCGTCTCCTAAGAGATTTTCCATACAAGATGCACCTACGAATGATTAATGTGACAACTCATTGCAATAGGATCTTAATGTGAAATTGTCAATCTATATTTCAGAGGTCAACCTAGACTTTAGAGTGACTACTTGTCGAAGCATTAAAAGGCCGTCTGTCTATGATTGATGGAGTGACACTTACGAGGAGACCTCAATCGTTAAACTGAGGCCACATGTCACTTCAACCAATAGTTGTCATTTTTCATCTATTGTTATAAAAGCTCACAAATTGTATCATTTGAAGATAATGTAGCTTTAGACTCTCAAAACTATAAATATGTTCTCAATATATTTACCTCATACCCTACCGGTTTCAATCCTTCTATACTTAGTGGCTCACGTTCTTGTACATTCCACACCCTTCACTTATACATTGACTGACTTGACCATCGTCAGTGTGCACACGGCTACCTCCCCACTTCGGAGAAGGTCACCTGTAACTTACGATTTGTCCAAGTGTGCATGCGTAAAGACTTAAATGGATGTGAGACGACTCTGATCTGTTGGCCACATCTCCTCTACAAAAAACGAGGTTAACAAAGTTAATTTGAATTGGGCCTTTCAATATAATTGAGCCTTCGGACCGGATTTGACGGATGTTAAATCGGTTGATTCGATTTGATTTTCATAATATTGCTAATTGACACAATTTTGACCAACAAATGGGGTTTATTCTTAAGATATAAGCTCCATCCAAACATGCTTTAATAGAACTAGACTTATTCTTAAGCACAACCAAACATTTGCCCAAGAATCTAACAACAACAAATGAAATATTTTCTCATTAAATTCAGTGCAAGTCAAAAATACAAATTAACATGATTAAGATCAAGACTACAAAGTCGAGATGAGACTAAGACAGCCACCAGCATTATGTGAATGAAATGGGTTGGCTAGGTTGAACACGAGAATCTAAAAAATTACCAAGTCCCTATTCAACTCTCTGTATTTCAAAACTCTTTATTTCTCATATTTAATTTCAACCACACATTCATACAACAAAATATTTTGCACGTAAATCCATAATTTTTACCTACTTTTAATTTCATATTCTCCAAAAATTTACTATTCAAAACTTTATTTTCCCCCGTTTCTCTTTATAATGACCATCAAACCGGGAGTAAATATTTTTTTCAATAATTTCGAGGTCAAATTCTAGTACAAGTTTAGATGGAAACTAAGGCTGGGACCATGGAGTGGCCTACTTTGAAGGCCATCCCATGTTCTGTGAATGAAACTTGTTGATAAATAAGTGATTAAAGCATATAGAGAAATAGAAAGGTGTACCCACTGTTCTCACATAAAAGCAGTTAGTTGTGTAGGTGTGTGGGAAAGCAAGTTTCAAGGGTAGAAAATGACTGCCTGTTGAGCACATGAAGCCCATGTTACCCTTGCCCCCTATTAATCTTGTAAAGACAACATATCAAAGAACTTGTTGAGTTCTCGACACCATTTTGTTTCGTCATACAGAGCCTAATCGTATTGTACATTTGTTAGGCAAATTTTATATTGAGGATACAAGTTCGGAAACTTAATAAATTGACCTAACATTTCTATTTATACAAAGGAGTTGAGGGAATGGAGGAGTGTTTTTGAGTAAACAAAACATAAACGAGCCCGAATTACCTTGTAGTCTCCTTTTATTATAATGAGATATTCGCATTGACATAATTTGTTGAATCACTTGATATAAACGTTTAAGCTATTAATTAAATATGATTAAATTTATGTTATTTAAATATTATCTTGAACCCATAACCTTTAGCTGCTCCAATATATTACATAGTCTAACAGTTTTAAGTTATTAATTAGAATTAGACGCATATCATTTAAATATTATCTTTAACATATTTTATCATACGCAACCAATTTTAAGAGGTATTGTTTTGAAACTACGTAAATCAAGAACACGAAAAATTTATAGAGGTTCGTCTCAATGTGAAACTACGTCCTCTCATGTTGCTGCAGTAATTCACTATGATGAAAAAATGTTTATATGAGAAAATATAAATCATATCTCTTCTAACCTCTCTTTCTTTCTATTTGATGATAATCCATAAAGCTTAAGAACTGCTCCATATTTATATAATAAATTAAGGCAAAGTCGAATTTTACTAGAACTCTTATAAACTCATATGTTTAATTAGTCTCGACTATTTAACATAATTCCTGCCCCCACCCCAACACTATAGGGTATTCCAAAGCATCTTTAATTATAAATGAAATGTATATGATATGATATAAGAAGAATATTAAATCCTATTGTTAGGTTTTGATACCCAATAAATTAGGATGATAACGAAAAATCAATGTCGAAAATATTACTGACACCAAAGTGATGGCTCGACCGGGAAAACAACTTGGGGTCACTAGAATCAACTTAATTGAGTTAATGTTACTCGGGCCCAACACTCATGAATGATCCAAGTTAGTGGTTGGACGTGATATTGGTTTTGTAGCCGATTTGTTGGTTTAGGACTTCGTTTTGTTGGCTGCCCAATTAATGACTTGGTCAAAAATTGGAGGTGACCTAATATTCATCACAGATACCGTCTCTCCGTCGTTTCCTTCGTTTGTGATTTGAGAAAAGAGGGAAAAATGTCTTGCTTTGTGCTTGGACTGAAGTGGCTGCCTTGTTGATTTCTTCATTATTTTCGAGCCTTCTTCCATTGATTTTTCCCTTGCCCTTGTGATTGTAAATCACCACCACCGTCATCCTTTGTGGGTGAGAAAAACTTGTGCGACCAGAGTGTAGTGGTTGTGGGTAGAGCCCTGGTTCGTTTGGTGTTCATTTGGTTGATTTTTGAGCTAGAAATCAAAGATTTCTGCGACACCTGTGTTTCGTATTGCATTTGCTAATAAAACCACTTTATCTTTTATGGAATATCTTAGAAAAAATCCTACATGAATCAGATTAAGTTGATCTACTAAAGTTGTTAGAAGGATTAAGAACCTTGAAAGTAGACAGCCATGAATGGGTGTTAGGTTGTTGGAAATTGCTTCCCACCAATTTGTATGCACCAATCTCTTCAATTTCACTTTGCTTCATTGAAGTACAAATTGGTCAATATGCCAATAAAGTAATAATTACAAGTTAAAAGTAAAGGTAGCTATATAATCGAATTTATGTTAGTTGGTCCAAAATTTATTGATAATATTATTCAAAAATTAATACCATGAATAGTGAGCTGAAGGATGGTTGTTCATGATGCTCTTATTTTTCTTGATTGATGATCTTTCGCCATATTCATTTTAAAAATATAATATGAATTTTTCAAAACCCTTTAACCAAATTAGAAAGTGACACATCATTGGTATATCTTTTTACCTTGCACTAGTCTTAAACGAAGCGTGCATAGTCTTATGCATGGTGTACGATTAATTTAAATAGTCACGTGATTAATAAGGATGATGGCGAGTAACAAAAATCAATGTTTTTGATATTAGGCATTATCGGTCGAGAGTAAGACTTAATTTCTTATTATTAGCATAATTTTTAATTTTTTTTTTTTTCAAATAGTAGATATAGAAAACAATTCCAAAACCTTGAACGATTGATATCATGGCCCCAATACAGCTTACCTTCGAAACACCAAATTAAAGGACTTGAGGATGTGGATGTACCTAAACCGTGATATAAATAAACATTACATGTAGAAAGAGTACATTAATAGGTTTGGTAATGGATGTCTCGACACATCTGCAACATTTTACATCCAAATGCACTCAAATGTATCTAAAGGGTCCAAGCCAGGGTGGATGATTGGTTACACGTCATAATAAACACCATAAAGATTTTTATTCAGATTTTAGACTATTGATTCCTATTTCTCTTCCTTCTCCACTGCCAAGAACCAATAAAATTAATGTTATTTAGTATCACTGTATTTAATACCAGTCTAGGAGGTGGAACTGGTGATATTAAATTACAAATTCAATTAATTACAGGAAATCATAACTCATTTGATAGGACCTATAATATGCTAACACCTAGATTAACATTCAACATCGCTGATACTAAATATTGTCATTCAACCCATAATCGACATTGGGACTCTATTTTGGAGGTGGAAGAAGTGTCAGCTTTCGGGGGATATAAATTTAATAGTTTTTCAAATTGCCAACTATTTGTGAATATTTACGCGCATCAAACTTTTAATTAAAAAAAAAAAAAGAGTACGTAGTGTTCACTCGAGAGAAAATGCTGAATATTAATTTATAAATAAGTTAATTTTATTCGAAGAGGCGACTCAAGCAATCCAGAGGCCTTAGACAATTTCTTAGGAGCCTTTTTTATGGATGATAATTCTGTATAATCACCGATTACATTATCGACATTGATACTCGAACTGTGACGAAATATAATGCATTAAACTTCCACTAATCAAAATAGACTTACATTCAGTTACTCGACCTGTGACGAAATAAAACTCGAGTATTTGAAATACGACAAGAACATGGTTACAAATCCAATACAAAAGCCAAGAAAGAAACATGAACAGGAATACCATGGCAGCATATGGATATCAAATGAAGGGGATAAATTTGTCAAAAATACGCGTAAGAAGATGCAAAATAACAAACATGGTAAGACTAAGAAGTTGATATCTATGGGGCAAAATATGCAACTACAAATATAAAAGCCAGGAAAAAGTATCGTCGTATAGCATCTATAATACAAGCATTTTGGAGTAATTTGTTCAAGAACCCACCTTATGTGAAAGATTGAGCAACTGAAGATGTAGTAACCAAACCCGAAAGAAGGCCAACAATGACTGCACCGTTGTATGTGCTCGGTTCTGCCTGCATTGAATTGTTCCTCGAATCAATAAATGACTCGTTGCGGAAAGGTCCACCGACTAGTGCTCCGATTGCAACATTTGGATTCGGTTTATCCGACTTTAGCCACTTGAAACCATCTTTGCAGCCAGTTGTTGCGTCTACGGGAATCGAGGCTCCCCTGTGATGCACGTACTGTGGGTACTTATCCCCATAGCCCACGAGATAACTCATCTTCAAGGGGTTGTTACCCAATACATAGTCGGCCTGAAACAAAGTGATAACAAATATATATAAGAACTGAGTATGTGAGCTCGACGCAGACAAGAGATCTGGTTACACCCTAATGAGCAGGTGTCGCGGACCACCGCTCCTGCTAGCCTCTTTAGCACGTGCATCAGCAGTACATGCTCAATTCTGGTGTATGTCTCCTTGGAAATATTTTTTAGTTTAAAAGTTTATCATGATTCATCAGTCTTGGACTTAGTATTCGTAAAGTTTAGTAAGTGATTTCTTGAGTTCATCCCCAGCTCTCACTGTTGTAATTTAGAGCCTTCTACTATCAATGAACAATTACTTTTGCATTCAGTCGTCCTTACTTTAAAGATTTGGTTATTGCTTACGAATTTGCAATTGCAAGCGTACTGTGAATACGGTGCCCTTTTTGGTGCCTTGTGAAAGGAGTCCCTAATCATCGGGTTACGTTTTTAAGTTATTGGTGAAGACAGAAAGTGTACCTGTGACAAAGCAAACTTCCGCAGGTCCGATGGCCTATAGTTATCTCCATCACAGGATATCTTTGCAGTACGAGATGAAAGCATGTAATCACTGTATACAACGGCTAAAAATGCAGATGCCACAGGATGCTGCAGAGCATTCCAGTCACTGACCCATATCAAACCGTCTGCATTGACAAACCGCACATGAACAAAACTTCAAATGAATGAACATGCAGAAAGAACTTAACTTCTTAATGTCATTCGAACAATATTGAAGACGACCAATGGGTCAAAGGGAGGAAACTGAATAATGAACAAAAAAACCTAATGATGTTTGGTAACTAGTACTAGACGGGATTTCAGTATACTACGAACAAGATTTTTGCTTCTTTTTCTTTTTTAATAATATCCGGTCATGTTTAGCCATGTCCATACTATGTACCAAAATGCATTAAGTATTAAAGCATTGGAAGGAATATTACTGTCAGTTCTACTGGTTGTAGCAGTTGGAGATTTTGGTAGGAGTCCGCACATGACAGCCTCTGCCGATTTCCTGTACTTTTGGAGGACATTGGAGCTTGAGACATCTTTCGACCCAAAGAAGTTAACCCTGGACAGAAGAACCTGCAGCAAAGCATTGGATTACTTTCTCAATCCACGAGCCAACAACTTAATACAGTTCGATGATAAAAGAATATAGAATTGAGGTTACCGAATAGTATGCCATGTATAATAACATCGATGATTGTAAGACAGCTCGATGTAGCTTAATAAATGAATAAAATTTCACCCAAAAAAATAATAAGTAAATGACATGTTTGATATACTAGACTCGACAACAAAGGATTGGATTAAATAAGAAATATATGTTAAAATCTTCTTCGATATACAATGCAATGTGCCATAAGAGTTTTTTCTCGTGCCTAACACTGCTATTTTTCCCCCGAGGAATCTTTAGAATTCCCACTGCTAAATCTTCCATTTTTGATTTGTAGAGAAAAAAATTGAGATCCAAAGAATTTTCACGGAAAAAAAACTTTTGAGATATTGTGCAATAAATGTACCTCGCAACTCAAACCATAGAGTACTGAAGTCTCTAAAAGAAGCCAATTAGCTCAAATTAAATTGTTTATACATATAAATAAATAANTGATTTGTAGAGAAAAAAATTGAGATCCAAAGAATTTTCACGGAAAAAAAACTTTTGAGATATTGTGCAATAAATGTACCTCGCAACTCAAACCATAGAGTATTGAAGTCTCTAAAAGAAGCCAATTAGCTCAAATTAAATTGTTTATACATATAAATAAATAATAAATTAATTAACTACAAATCCAGTAAATAAAAAAATTCTAAATCCGAATGCAATTTAAGAGCCTAATTTGAATATTCTCCAAAGAGTTGTGAAAATCAATTTCTTGAAAGAAAAAAATGTACCTGAGTTCCAGCCAGCTTGTTATCCCAGCTAAACCATGTAGGACTTCCCCAATTAGCAAAGTCTTCACCATTTTTTCCAGTCACATATTCAAAATATGATCGCTCCCCAGTTGCATGATAGAGCCAACTAGCTGCCCATAAGAGCTCGTCCCCATAGCCTGTCGAGTTGTAAAAGTTTTGCACATCGGGAATGCTAACGCTATAAGATTTTCTATATTTGTCAGCAAATGTGAACAACTGTTTAGCATGCTTCAGAAGCAGACTCGAATATTCAGAGTCAGTTGACTTAAACACCAGGGACGCCGCTGCCATAGCTGCCGCAGTTTCAGCAGCAACCTCAGTACCCGGGGCAGAAGTGTTAACCTGAGTGAGTGGTCTTTTCCCAGTCATGTCCTCAGGCCTGTCCCAACAAGCATGGTCGGCTTTAGGATCGCCCACCTGCCGAAATTTGAAATTGTGAAGAAAACAATTTAGAAATATTTCATCAACTAAAAAGAAAGAATATACAAAAAATAAATTTATATGCTAAATGGCACACAAAACAAAGGCCCACAACTCCATTTGCCAAGCACCGTATCAATGTAAAGAGCATGCACATTAATTCAGTAATTATTAGATAATCTAACCAAATTTTATTTTATTTTATTTTCGCTAACAAGTTAAGTGGATATTGGCATATAATAGTGTGTGTTTGGAAGAGCTTTTCCAAAGCCTAGAAGCACTTCCTGGAGGTCAGGTCAAGAGCACCTTTGTTCAAATATTGACTGTTTGACTAAAGTCAAAAATTACTTCTGACAAAAAACGGCTTAAATAAGCTGGTTATAGAGAAGCTCATATTATGAGCTTCTCTAGAAAAACTACAATTGAGCTTTTACAAGAAGCTGTAATTTACATTTAATGAAGCCATTTAATGAAACTTTAAAATTAACATAATACACATTGATATATCAAAAAAAGCTTTCTGACTTCTAACCCAATTAAATAAATATAAAGATTTTACAAAAACACTTTTATGTTGTACTACCAAATAATTCACAATCAAGCAGGTTATATAAAAGCTCTACAGTATATCTCTTCTTCTAAAAGCACTATTCACAACTACTGTGCCAAATGGACCCTTAATGCCATTTTATTTAGTGTCTTCACATGCATTATAATCAAAGAAGCACGGACAAGGACCCATAATACAAGACACAGACACAACGACACATGAGGACGTAGACACGTGCGGGAAGGTCAATCTAGGAGGTGAAATATTTTGATTTAGAGTGGTTACGTTTTGTAGAAAGATAACTTTGGGTAAACTATACATTACTGCTACTCGAAAGAAAATGCATACAGTTGATATATAACAAATTTGATATGAAATTCGTAAAATTTTTATCACGGGGATTCAATGAAATTTCTACAAGTATCATATTTCTTTAAAAACCCAGAAACTAAGGAAAGATGTGTAATGCACTAGACAGGTTCTTTAGACGTATTAAACTTCCCTAATTAGTGAATTCCAAAATATGAAATAAAAAATTTTATGAGCACATCATATTAATAGGCTCTTCATCAATGGTTTGAGCTCAGGGAAGAAAATTAGAGGACCTGAATGTAAAGAACATTTTCCGAAGGATGAGCATTTATGAGGTAGTCGGTGATCCACTTGAGCGAATCCTGAGCAGGTTCCAATTGATTCACCACTTTCATTTGATCCCCATACTCCAAGATGGTCCACGACAATACTGTGGCCGTGAAAGCCATCGGGAATCCAAACTTAATGTGATCTCCAGCATCATACATACCTTTCGAAAGATCTAAATTTGCTTCACTTCCATCTTTCAGAGCAGAATCACCTCTCCAAGATATCTTATTATTCACCAACTTCCCGGCTGCAACATAAAACAGCAATTTCTCAACAAAAAATTGAAAACAGAGAAGTACTATTTCAAATAGAAATCGAATAATATGATTTTTTCTTTCTTAACGATCACAAATTACAACATTATTGCAACCCTGTGTTTGAACATTTTAAAGAAATTAATCAAGAGAGAAACAATTAATGACTTTTAAGTACAATTTGATACAGATATTCAATCATGTAAATAATAAGAGCATAATTACCACAAGGCATCTGAAAATATAAATGCAGCTCTCATATTAACTAATTAATTAAGATAACTAAGAAAAACACGAACTAAATCATAATTACAAAACCGAGGCATAATAATTAAATTTTATCAAAAAACAAAAGTAAGGACCAAGAGCATGTTTGGCTTATTAAGCTTAGAAAGAAATTAAATTTACTTTTAAAGAACTTATGGTTTACAAACACATTTGAATATGTTAATTTTTTTTAGTTTTAGATAAGGAAAGTATTTTATTATGAAAGTAACTCTTATATCGCAGGTAAAGCAAGTAACTTAATCATTTTCAACTTTGATCAACAAAAACTTAATTTTTTTTTAAAAACTAATTTTCTTGTAAGTAAACTTTTTAAGCAAATCTAAACATGATCTAAATGAAGTACTCTAGACAAGATTACAGTAATGTATCAACATATTAACTACTTAAGCCAAAAGATGACAAAGACATCAATACACACAGATCTAATCAGATCACAAGTTTAATGAAAAAGGTAATATAACAGAGAATGAGGAACTGACTATACCTTTCTGTATCTCCAAGAACTGCATAGCAGTTTTGAGAGCGTCGGCATATTTCTGCGTAACAGCACCGGGAGGCCCCGGAACAGGAGCGGCTTCAAAATCTGATCCTTTCTTGTGCATTTTCTGCTTTACAGTTAATGCAATTGCAAATGCAATTGCTGCTAATACTATCGACACAATAAACCACCCAAACCATCCTCTTGACCCCGATTTCTCTCCCATTTTTCTTTAATAGTAAAGAAATTTTCTTGTAACTGTAGAAATAAGTGAAATAAGGGTTTTAATTGCGGGATCTGAGCATGGAAAACGAAACGGCCCGCACTGAAAAATGCGAGGCAAATTACAAGGTTTTGATCTTTGTTTGGAATTCTTTGTACAGGAAATGGAGTTTTAAATGTGATTGGAAGGCAATGTGGGAAAGGGGTCTCGAGAAATTGGGGGTTGAAGGGAGAAAATGGTTGGTTATTTGGAGTCGATGGATCTGGAACAGTTGGGTTCTTACAAGGCAGAATCACTCACCGACAGTTCCTATGACGATGATGTTTGTCCTAGTTTCCTTCTCGGGGGTTTATCAGCAGGCGAAATGACGAGAATGCCCATGGTAGTTGTGTTAGATTTTTTCTTCAGTTGGGAGGTGTTTCTCAAAATACAATGTTGTTCAGCCTTAGCTGTTTTGTCACTGGCTGACAGTAGCCTCTAGTTTATTTCTAAAAACATTTTGCTATTATGATTAATGGTAATAATCATTCGACTCGGGTATATTCACCCCTCAACTTTAGTATTCAATGCATTGAGATGCCATCTGTCCATCTATCAATTGCCACTTTAATATATGGGATGATGAAGCAGAAGGATCACTGTCATCTAAACTGATAATCACCATTTTTCATGAGTAACATTACTCTTTCCAAGGTAATTCACAAGATCAACTTCACCTTGTTCAAAATAATAGTAAGTTGTTTTGTAAAACGTTCAACTTGACTAACTCAAATATAAATTTCGCATATCGATTAATTTGACTTTTGTTTGAGTCTATTAACCTATCAAAATTATAGTTGGACATAGTGTTACAACTATCTATTTTGATTTATTTTTATTTTAAAAAAATATCTTTCATTAAATATAATAATCTACTGAACTCTCGTTCTCATCAAAATTAAAATAAGAATCAAGAATAGTTGGTTTTATTGTGGATTCAGACGTCTAGACTCAACATGTTCTTAAACTTTAATCGATTAGTATGTTCGGTTTTTTCAGTAGTCTATTAAAATAGTTCTGGAAATCACATTTTTCATTTTGTCGATCTAAAGTAGTATTTCTCAAAAGTTTCCTCATAAGAATAGTATTTTAGTATGTCACCACATGTTAGATTTTATTCTCAATAAATTATGATTAATTACGTTAATCATTTTAATACTCTCTTTGATTCACACTAAAAGTGCTTTTTACTCTATCTGAAGTAAGTTAAAAAATAATTATAATGATGGGTGAACTAAGTAAAATTAAAACTTAGGACCTCAATTATGACGGCTAATAAAACGATTGGGTTGTTGAGTGGAGTTGAATGGAAGATTGCAGTAAACTCTACCAAGGGAGAATTATGAATTGGTAAAGTACATAGAAATGAATTATTTTATATACTTAGTAAATAAATCATGTTCACGTGCTGTCGATATGTCCGAGTGGTTAAGGAGACAGACTTGAAATCTGTTGGGCTTCGCCCTGCGAGGTTCGAACCCTGCTGTCGACGAATTCTTTTGTAATGCCATTGTAACTTCTGTTTTTGTTTAATTTTATAATTGTCTTTGTTTTATCTAGTTACTTCTCTATTCATTTTTTTTCTGTGTCTTGTTTTCATTTACTTGCTAGTTTTGGACTAAATTGGTTGGTTCTAAGATTATTTTAGTCGTTTCTGAATTTTAAATTTTTATGGGTGGGCACATTTTTGTTCTGTTTAGTTTCAAAGAGAACATATCGAACAAAATCAAGAATCAATGAAAATTTTAAAAATTGAATCGGTTCCAAACGTAATTATGAAATCGAGCCATTCAGTTCCAAAATGATAATGAGAGACGTTGCGTTAAATATAAACTAAAGTTTCATAAACGATCGAAACAAGAATTATCCAATTTAATTTGAGTTATTGATTCCGAGTCTTAGAACATTACTAATATTCAAATTCGTTTAAATTAGATTGAATCAACCGCTTTGATACTTTTGTCCACCCAACACAAAAATTAGTTCCAATGTTGAACTGTGTGTCACTTTTTCGGATTAAACTCGTGGATTCGATCTAGCTTTGGTTCTGGTATTTCATTTTCTTGATTACTATGGCGTGATGCCATTGATATTCTATATTTGGTGGCTTGTCTGACTCTTCATTAAAACTACATTTCTCAATCAGACATCCTTGAACATATTTCCAATCAAATTAGGCCATATATAAGCATTAATTTAAGGTTGATAGCCACATTTTAAGAACTCATTTGCGACACTTTTCTTTTATTATAGATCATACATGTTCATTTATTTTCATGTACACGTAGTATATAAGTGGATCATTGAGTCACTAAATCATGGAAATAGAAGACATTTTTCTAAAAATTAATCATTTAAACTTTTGAATAACTTCATTAATTACAGTGGAATCCACTATCTCGTAATGATGAAGAAAACAAGGGGAACTTCCTTTTATTTTTTCGACAAATGTATGCTTTTGTGATAAGAAAAATGACCGCGAAACCTATTTTTTCTATTTGAGTCACACTTGTTATATGAGATTTGACACCAACTTATATCAATTTATTTAAAAGATAACTTAATATTATGAAAATTTTAAGATATAAAGCTTAACTTTTACTTTCTAGAATTCTAATAAGAGTGACATACTGGACGATATAATAAAAAGTATTTCTCTTAAAAAAAAATGACATTTTCTATCGTTCAGAAATAGCCAACTATTTGAATGAAAGATATCGAACGAAAGAGCTTCATTTGCATTTGCTATAAAGTTCTTGTTTGGTTTAACTAAAAAATTTAATGAAAAATATAAGTCAAAGTCAAAAATTAATTTTACCATATTTTATGGAATTCACAACTTTCAATCACACATTTCATAAAGTTATATATATATTTTTTAAATCTAACGGGCAAAATATTTTTAGTAGATTCATTTTTTCGAGTGATGTAATTCATTGACAAACATGAAAGTGTGACCAATCCTAACTTATAAAGAATTTACGCCCAATTTGACACACATTATTGTCTCAAAAATGCATTTTAAAAAGTGATTTGACGGAAAATATGTGATTAAAAAATAAGAAAAATTTTTAGATTTGCGTATAATATTATTTTATTGAAAAATGTGTCGTTGGATATAAGAGAGAGAATGATGTATTTTCAGAAGAATGGGTATCAAACATGGTGTTAGCGCGTATTTTTACACTCATGCATAATTATACTTATGTATAATAATTTACATTCTAACGTTTAAATTTTGGACAAGGATGAACACGTAATATTCCCATGTTACTTTTTGCAACTTTTGTATGGAAATAGTAGTCATAAGAATATATTCTTCGGCCATTAATTACTTAATAAAATGTAAACTGTCAATTTCGCATCGATCCCTTTAAAAGTCGGTTTGACGATAAACTCGTATTGCAGAATTTATGCCAAAGCACATACGTACACAACCACAGACGGCTTTTTCTATATATATTCTCATGGCCCATGACATTATTTTCATATATTCATCTATTCCTATAACATCCCACAAAATTTCAAGAAAAACCATAGAGAATTCTTGAAGAGAGAGACAAAAGAAATATGGGTTGGTTTGTCAGAGAAAGAAGGGGAATAGGCTGGAGAGATCAAACCCTAGATTCAATATCTCCACCTCCATTGCCTTTGCTGGTGTTTTTTGGTTTGCTGATTATGTTAATGTTTCTTACAAGTTATTCACATTACAAGGCAGAATTGGAGAAAAGCAAGATGAATCTGAAGCTGTTATTTTTTCTTTTGCCTCTTTTGGTGATTTTGATGTTGAATTTCATGGTGGATAACAGGTGGTGGTTCTACACCGGAATTTCACCCCCAGCGTATGAAACTGTACGTGAAGAAGGTAGTGCGCCGTGGGGTCTGTTGCTGGTGGTGGTTTTTCTTCTAGTTATGGTTCAGTACCAGTCTTCCGCTCAGTCGAGCTGGTTTCGGACTTTTTAGTCCCAATTATGACCGTTGTGGGAAGTCGTATTCTAACTGCTTCGACTCTTTCTGAGTACTTCATAGTATTTTCGGGATGTCTGAAGATTCGACCAGTTTCTGTATGATTTGTACGTTTTGGTCAAGGTGGTGTAAATGTTCGTTTGTTTTCTTTTTTTCCCTTTCGGTGTTGGTGTAGTGACTCGAAACTTGCATGTTTATGTGACGTTTGGTTGGCTAGTTAAACTAGTTTTGATTTTAATTTTGATTGTGGCTATATTTGCATATATAGACATAGTGATTTAGAAATAATATATACCGTATTCATAACAACTAAAAAAACATTTCTAATAAAATTTAAAATTGGGGCAAACATTACGATTTTCATTAATGCCAAATCCCAATCAGAGAGACCTTACATTTAAGATGGGAAACAAACCCGATGTCATTTTGAAATCTCGTGTAAGGAGCCTAAACAAGAAGACGGGAAACAAGAAGTTGGTTCTCACCAACTAGAGCCTGGACAAGGGTGAAAAATGCATCCCGAACGACATGCTTCGGGCTCGGCCCAGCCAAGTGGACGTGCTCGAAAGTATTTGCCAAATCCCATCAATATTACGATTTAACTTCCAAACTCGTGGTTTCAAATATCTTGCTTAAACCAACTAAATCAGATAACTGGAATGTAATGAAATTGATGTATTACATCATATGTAGAATAAGTCCTATTGCAGATTTTTGAGTCTTTTTGAATCAAATTTCATAATTTGTCTAGAATTTCTGTCCTTGAATTCGAAGGATGCAATGAAATGTTTGTAACAAACCTATAATATTTTGGAAATATGATATCACTCTATATGTATAATGAACAATGTTCCATAAATTTATGTTTCCAAGAACAAGAAAATGTTTTCATTAGTGTTTGATGATTGTAAGAATTAAATTTTTTTCATCTGTTTCTGTGATGTAGACTTTTGTGAACCGATTAAAATCATTTCTATGTTACATTGATTAGATCTGAATCTGACAAAACTGTTATAGATCTCGTAATGTGTCATGACGGAGACTTGAATAATTCACTTTTGGGTTCGATAATCTCCACTGACTTAAAATAATAGTTTATTTGTTGATTTTTTCAATGAACCAAATGATAATCAGCGTTTGAGCCCTACCACATCTAGTGTACAAGCCACTTCTTGTTGAACCTATACCGACCTCAAAGAGAATCGATGAAAATCTGCTGCAGGTGGTGCATCTTTGATTTTTTGCTTGTTCTTGTTGGAACACAAATCTGGTCAGCGAGTTGGTTATGCCATAATGGTTGTAAACCATGATTTGTAACTTCAACATCAGATGATAATTTATGATTTTCATTGCGATTTCTTGAGTTCACCTCCGTCTAGGGTTTTTATATGGATTTCAGAGACAAAATGAACAATGATCTTGAAATCGATTTTTTGGATGATATTGTGGTTTATGATTTTTGCGAGTTAATAACCCAAATGGTCACTGAACTTTGTAAAAAGTTTTCATAGGATAGCTGAACTTTAAAAATCACTCAAGTCATGACTGAACTTTGCAAAAGGTTTATACATGATCACTGAACTTTATGAAAGTTTTCCACGTGTCACTGAATTTTAAAAATCATCGCATTCATCACCAAACTTTGCAAAAAGTTTTCCAGGGGATCTCTAATTCGGTGATCCCCTGGAAAACCTTTTGCAAAGTTCAATGATGAATTTGATGATTTTAAAGTTCAGTTACCTCATGTAAACCTTTTGCAAAGTTCAGTGATGAATTTGATGATTTTAAAGTTCAGTGACTATATGAAAATTTTTTGCAACGTTCAGTGACCATTTGGGCTATTAACCGATTTTTGCTGCAAATTTGAGATGAATTAATCTTCGAGATGTTTTTGTTGATTCTTTGATGGATCATTGATGAGAGATAGTGTGATTTCAGATAAACGGAAAGTGCACAATTTGGGAATTTTGACTATAGTCAAAATTATGTGAAGGACATGTTTTGGGGAGTGAATTAAGTTGGCATGTTTAATACTAGTAGAAATAGTGTTGCTTTTCATTTCATTTTTTACTCATATTAGTTTAGTAATTAAGGGATGAAAACAAGTAAAAGTATATTTTGAATATGTTTACAATTTTAGATAGGTGGTGTAATTCCACAACAATATAAAGCCTAATTGTTCCGAGCAGTCTGACTAGTCTCTAGCTCAAATTTTGGGCTAGACCACAAATCACTCGATATGAAAGAGGTGTGCGGCTAGTTGGGAATTTGATTTGCTCAGAATTGTGGAAATTATACCCAAATATGGTTTTTAACTTTCCAATTCAAAAATAAGATTTCAAATTTTTTTGCTCAAAATTCAGATAAGAATTCATCTTTTAAAATATTAATAATAAACCATAATTCAATTCCATCCATATCCTAAAAATCACTTTCCATCTTTCACTCTTCTCACTCTTTACCTACACCACCCTTCTGGTGAGCACCCACCCCTCATCTAGCTACGGAACCATCGCCTCCCTCATTGTCGGAGCACCGCTGTGTGAGGCGGCGCTGCTGCTACCTGAAGCGAAGTAGCATCACCTAGCTACGGGAGCACCGTTGTGCACGGGAAAGGCATGCGTTGTTGCTGGCCGAAGCGGCTTCATTCTATAAGTTCTCCTGTTGATGCTTCATTCCTCTTCTCCAAAGACTTCATTGCATAGATGGAGCTCGCTCTTCGCAGTAGTGATCTACGACCCGTACTACGGCTTCTGTAGCGATGGATTGTTGGGTTGTATTGATGGCAGTGCGCCATTGTGGTGGGGTTGCATCTGTGGTAGTGGTGGTGCGTTTGTGTTGGGTTGTTGGCCTATGTCGTATGGGTGGCGATGCATCTGTGTTATGTTGTTGGGCTGTGTTGGTGGTGGTAGCACCGTTAGGCTATGTTGGTGGTAGTTGTGACTATGGTGATGGTGCAGATGGTGGTCACAAGTGGTGGCAGTGGTTTTGAGGTAATTTATGTGGTACTTTTTGAGTGGTTTTGTGATAGTGGGGATGGTAGTGGTTGTCACGTGTTGCGCACGACACTCATGATCTAGTACGGGGGGTGTGGTGATGCCGCGATCTGGCAGCGATGATGGTGTTGGAGTTTATTTTTTGATGGTGGTGTTGTTATTGTGGTGGTGGTTTTATACAATTTGGTGAGGGTCGTGGCGATGTTGGAGGTGGTCAGGGCTGTGGTGTGGTGGTCATAGTCGGATGGGAACGGGATGAGGGTGTTTTGACCAATAAAGTGGTTGATTGTGATCAATAAATTGTTTAGTTTATAACCAATAAATAATATGTGGCCTACAAAATGTTACAGTGACTTACAATTTATTAAATTGTGACCGAAAAATTATTATTGACCAATTAATTTGATAATTTGTAACGAATAAATGAGTCGTGGTTGATAAATGAGTTGTGATCTATAAAAATTTTGATTTTGTGACCAATGAATAAATTGTAATATTACAAATTTTTGATTGTTTATCGAGAAATAATTTGTGCTTTATAATTTTTTTTTGATTTGTGACCCAAAAATAATTTATCACCAATTAATTCAATAATGTGACCAAATTGTATAGATTTGTGACGTTAATATATTTAATTAATGAAATAATTTTTTAATTAATTATTTTATAAATAAAATTTAATAATTTCTGATTTTTGAAGTTTTAAACCTTCTGTTTGAGTTGTGAAATTGGTCATAGTTAAAATTATTAGATATGAATTTTGTCCCTCAGAATTTCTAAGGAAACCACTACCCATTGGAATCTATTGGCTAGCCACTTGATCGGATCGTCAAGGGCAAGATCATAGATGAGTTGAAATTTGTTGTCCAACTTTTGTTGTTCGATTTACTATCCATCCAATTAATTATTGACATATCATTTTAAATTAACATATCATCAATTTCATACTTATTAAGCCCCTATTTGGCCACCATTATTTAATTTTTTTAATTTTCATACTTATTTTCAATCATATATTCACATAATAAAATATTTTGTAAGTAAATACAAAACATTTCTACTTTTAATTACACATTATTCAAAAAAAAAAATCACAATTTAAAACTCCATTTTCTCAAAATAATTGCAATCAAATAGGGGAATAGTTAATCTACATAACTAGATTAATTACACAAAATAAATAACTATATTTTTTCTTTTATGAAATGAATAAAATGCCTTTCACCGATTTCCATTTACTTAACTAGATTCTAACTAAGTGTTAAATTTACATTTATTTAAGTTAAATTTACATTTATTTAAGTCAACAAAAGTGGTTTTTATTGGTATTATTATGAATTTGGTACTTAATTATTTGTATTTTTGGGATTATGTAGAAGAAAACTTGGATTGGCGCAATTATTGATGAAGAAGGACGAAAGTGAATGAAATCTACAATTTTGGGATCAAACTCCACACTTTGAAAATTCAAGGGACTGATTTGCACGAATTGGAAGATATGAAAGCATTGATGCAATTATAATCAAAGTGGATGGATGACAAAAAAGAAATATGATTGAAGTCAAATTAAGCTTTGGAATGGAAATTGGAAAAAAGAATCAACTTCAAAAGGAAAGTAGTGGATTGGGAATGCAATTGAGCTGAAAAATAAGGGGAAAAAAACGAGGCAGGAGGAAAAGAAAATGGGAGGAAAAAGAAAGAAAAATGGGAGACGGCAGAGAGGAAGGAAGAGAAAAAAGACAAGGAAAAAAGAAAAGAAGGGAGACGGCTCATGAAGAAGAAATTGAGGAGAAATTTATCATGTTCGTCATCGTTACAGTCGAGAAATTTACATTACGCGAGGAAGGAGATAAAGAATATTATTAGAATTTGTGTGGCGAAAATTAACAATAGATCAGAGGATTTTTATCTTGTTGAGTGTAATTGAACTCGATTATGTTTTCCAAGTTTATTTTTTTGATTTCAACGATATAAGTGACTAAATACTTTTTATGTTAGGATGAAAGATGTAGCTTAATGTTTTTATTATATATTTAATTCCAAGATTTTTATGTCACTTTAATACTTATTAATTAATTATTGTGTGTATAATGCTTCATTTGTCTGCGCAATAATTGATTGATTTAAGGATGATATTGAGACCAAGAGGTGATGTATAAATCTAACTCGTACAATAATTAACATAGACATTATAAGAGATCGATAGATAATTATAGACTATGCGATCCATGTTGAATTCCTATATATTAATGCGTTTATATGTGTGTGAACTTATATAGAGATATGGTAAGTTCGGGTATATGAATAGGATTAAGGTTGCTCGTGAGAGATTACTAACTACAATAAGTTAATTCGATCGTTAGTACGTATGAAAAATGGTTGAATGAATTGAAATTATATGTATGTTAAATAATTTAAGTGAAATCGAAAATCCTAATTACCTAATCATATAATCTTATCTATAGCTTTAATTTGAGTTTGCTATTTAATTTATTAGAACTTTGGTTAGAAAATAAAATTTGATTTGATAATTAGTTACCAATTAGATACTATATTATGGAGAAAGAATATAAAGATATTATGTTTATAACATTGTCTAACTTATCAGATTTGTAATAAAGAGTCAATTATATGTAGGATACATTGCCAAACCCTAATTATAGAGTTAAAGATGGAAATAACATAAAAAAACGTGTAGAATCAAGAAAATAATTTTCAACCAGAACACAACAACATTTGAGTGCCAGTCTGTCTTTGAGCGAGCGGCGCACCTGCCGCTCGAGCAGTGGTTGGCTGTGAGAGAGCACTAGGCTCCTTGCTTTGAGCGCTCGAGTGAGAGTTTGGCGCGCGCTAGCAGAAAAACGTCAAAATCGGATCATATTTTGACCTTTTCAAGGTCCACTTCAACTAATCCACCAAAACTCAATCGAAATTGGGTCAAATTTCAATAAATCTCTATCTTGAACTAATTCCAATACAATTAAAACAATTCAAAGATTTTCCACCTAAAGACATATTCCACTGTAAGATATAAAATTGAACTCTTCGACAAAACATCAAACAAATTCTCCAACGAACTAAATTCTCCACCTCTTTCATAAAATCTAACTAGGAAAAATTCAATAACTGAACATCAATTGAATCCAAACACTGCTCAACAAAATTACCTCGGGTATTTGTTCAAATTAGTATCACAACCTACAAAAAAAAAAAAATCACAAAAAAACTCAACAATCACCAAATAGGGCAAAAGCACACTCTGTAATAGAATCAACACTATAAACTACATCTATAGAAAGTTCTTTGTTAGACGTAATGCCTTCAACCGCATTTAAAGCATATGCTACTAAATCAGCTTCCTCGTAGCTTTGTGAAGGCATAATATCTCTTCGGTTTGTCTCTAGCAATTGAATATTGTAGCACCACTAGTGGTGGCGGCAAAGCGGCATCACCCATAATCTCTAAACTTGACTGAGCATATTCTTCAACATAGACCCCAAACCAAATTCCAACAGTACTGTACCAAACTGAATGTCCACCAATGTACCTAATTTCTACTAACTAATATCCAAAGATTATGCACAACCCTGCAAGACATACAACTGAGACCTTTTCTTTTCTGCTACACAACACGGATACCTTTACTAACCTTCAGAATTCCACATTCACTAGTGTACTTGTACCATTTTGAATCAAAAATAATCAAGGAGATAAGACTTTTCTTCAAGTTTGGAACATGTCTCACCTTATCGAGTGTTCTGACCATCCCATCAAACATTTTAATCTTGACCCTTTTAATATCACCTACCTTACATGGTGCATTGTTATCCATTACCACAATATCTTTCGAAATTTTTCATATGTTGAAAATAAATCCCAATTGGAACACTTGAAAAGTACAAGCTGTATCAAGAATCCAATTCTCGTTAGATTTGGAGTCGCAATTAGAAATAATCAAAAGTTGTCCATCACTATGGCAGTTTTTTGCAATATCGACTTGACTGGAAACTTCGGGTTGCTTTTCCTTTTGATTTTCAATCAATTTTTTCTTATTCTACAAATTATAGCAATCATTCTTTATGTGCTCCTTTTCCTAGCAATAGTTACAAAGTTGATTATTGAAGTTAGATTTCGATTTACCCCTTACATAACCACTATTAACAACAAGACTATCTTCATGAGCTTCAGATCCAACAAAGTGCTTCATCTTCTCCTTTTAAAATAGAGCATCATAAACTTTTTCATTGATAAGAGAATCACGACTATATCAAATCGTATTTCTAAAAGACATATATGAAGTAGGCAACGAACACAACAAAATCAACCACAAATCTTCTTCATCATATTTAAACTCCAAAATTTCTAAATCAGAGACAATTCTTTAAAAACAGTTACGTGATTTAAAAGTGATGTATTTTCTATCATACGATGAGAATATAAACACTGCTTCAAATGCAATTTGTTGGTTAGA
>CAIGRK010134984.1:0-11474 GCA_903798315.1 Fraxinus greggii
TTTTTTTTTTTTTTTGGTGGAGATGAAAAAGCAGATGTTACTGTCATTATATTGAATTTTTGTTCCTCCTTTATTGTACAATGAGATGTTGTCATGTTGTACAATTTCCAATTACTGTCGTCTGTCTGTTCTCTCTCATATTCTATTCATTAAAATACAAAGGGAAAGGGGAAAAGATGTCATGCATGGATAGTGACGACATCAGTTGTAAGTTTATCAAAATTTTTACCATATATTTTAACAAATTTATCAAAATTTATTAAACTTTTTACCAATAGTTTTGTTAAACAACTCCTAAATATATTCTTGATTAACATCTACCATTTATTCAAACTTGTCCTTAAGTTTCGTAAAGTTTCCTTTAAATTTTTGAATCGTATACTAACTAGCTGAACCTTTTTTTCCCAAGAAAAATGTGTATGATCTTGTAAATTATTTTTGAAGAAATTATATGTAATAATCATTTTATTTATAACAAATCTACTTTGATTATTTAGGAACCAATAATGTTGATGATTGATAACATAATTCCAATTTCTCAATGAATTCCACAATCAATAAATAAATAATTCTTTTTTAAATTTTCGAAACATTTCAATAATATGAATTTTCAAAATGTATTTAAATTGCAGACATTTACTTTTCCATGTCTCTATATGGATCGTCACCCACATTTTTGAAAAATCTTTTTAAGAACTTCGATTTTCAAAACGTGTTCGAATTGAAAACGTATGAACTTTTTCAGCGTCATGATAGTCAGCCAGCTGTTAGCTACAAATTCATAGAATTGGAACCAACCCGATCCTCTCTCTTGGTCCCTTGATAGCATCATATATATGGTATATCTTCTTTTCTGGCAAAATCTAAAGAAAAAAAGTAGAAGTGCTGGTTCTATGCCTTTTTATGTGTCGAATTCTCATTCCATATCATAGTATAGTGGTGGAGAGTGTTTCGTGTAAATTCGGTGTATCCTATTTACCAATTGGTGGTGTCATATTCAGAAGAAAAGGTATTCCTTTTCAATGGGAGCATTTGTATAATTGCTGTGTGTGCCCGTGTCCCTAAATAATGCATCTTTTAGTTTTTTACTCCAAAATAAAATGTTCTATATATTTTATGCAATAATTCATGCATTAATGTCTAATCAATACAACCTTTAAAGTGTATACAGTTACTAGTTTATTCCTTTTTTAAATATATGTATGTAATATAGTTTACTCCTTTTTTGGACGTATGGAACTCTCTCACACACACACATTCTTGAATAGGCTCTTGGGAAAATATTATTTTAAATAGTGAATTTATGGAGGATTTGTGTTTTAAAAAATAGGAAAAAATTAGGATTTAACGTGTAGAATATTTTATTGTGTAAATGTGTGTTTGAAAATAAGTATATAGAAAAAATTTTAAAAAAAATGAGAAACAAACAAGTGATATAGGTATTTCAAATTTATTATTCTTTTTTGGAGTGGCCCATAACTTGTTTGTACTGGACTTATTTTAGTCTTGAAAGAACCAGTTTAGGAGGGATATCAAGCCACATGTCAAAGCTTCTCATAAGTTGAGACCCCTTGAAGAGAAGACTCGAGCCATACTAGCACAGATGGTCCTTTATTTTACTTTATTTTTTCTTTATTTATTTTAAAAAATAAAGAGCAAAATAAAATATGCATTGGAATTTGGAAAATAAACTCGGCCTCAATGTAGAGTCTATTGATCTCTAAGAGTCGGCCTTTTCTTCAATTACTAAGTACAGTTATGGATGACAAAATGAATCGTCGACTCGAGCCGCCCGTGGCTCGAAACCACCCAGCCGAGCCCCATTTTGGGGCAAAGGCTCACACCTTAACCGGCCCGGGCAGGCTCGTGTCTCAGTCAAGTTTAAAAAAAATAAAAATAAACAAAAATCATTTAGTTGTCTGCGCTATGGCTTTTGCAGGCAAATGTGAGACATCTCCTACTTACGTGCATTTGCAGGCAGCTTTGACATGAAAGAAATCGAGCCGACTCAATTCATAAAGGCCCGAGCCTAAAATTTGTGGTTTTGCAGGCCGCTTTGACATAGCTACCATTTTTACTCGAGCCGAGCTCGGGCTTTGAGGCTTGGGTCGTGGCTCGACTCATTGACACCCTTAAGTATAGTCAGCCTTTACTTCAATTAATAGGATCAGCTTGGCTAAACCAAAGTTCAAGGTTCGACTGGTTCATTATTCATGAAACAGCATACGATCAGATTAATTTAAGCTAACCTATTTTCCATATCGACTACTTCTAAAGATAAACCTATAAAGATGCATATGATTTTGACTTCCATATTCTTATATATGAAAAAACTCTTTAGTCCATACAAATTGAAAAATTAAATCATTAATATTAATAACCGTAGTATTAATCAACACAATAAATATCCAGTCGAGTCTCATATGTTTAGTAAAGATAGACATGGCTAACGGATAAGATACATAAAAAGATCAGCTAAACATCAAATGATAGAAAAATATAAAGAAATTTTGAGGCCTCATACTGCGTCGAAATACCACGTGGTTGTGCCGATCGACCCCTTTTGAGTGGCCAAACCAATATGTTTATCGACCCCCTTTAAATTAAACTAACCACATGGGGAGAACTGAACTACGAGGGGGAACGAGGCCACAAAAGGAATTCAGTGCGAGATCTACCAGGCAAATCTTCGGTATGTGATTGATGTGACAATTCGTTGTCGCCAGGTCAAGTTGAAGGCGCAAGCTAGCTGTTATGGATAATAAAAATGGTATTAATATTTAATACTGTCTCAGACACGAGGCATCAGACGCATGGATGATGCCACCTGTCTCTTCATCCAACGATTCCTTATTCACATTTTTCTACTATAAAAACTCACACTTAATGCAATTTCAAAGGTAATACAAGTTTAGAATCTCAAGCTATAAATTTACTGCATCACTATTTTATCAATCACTCCCAAAGCCAATCCCCTTTTTATATTGGAGGCTCACGTCTAAAACTCTCCCACACTCATATATTTACTTCGCATACTGACTTGACTGTAAGTGTGCACGGCCAACTCTACCCCGCTGGAGGAAGCTAGGTGTGGCTAATGGTTTGTCTAAGTGTACAGGAATGAGGCTTGAGTGAACGTGGAAGGCCTGGGGATCTTTTGGCTACATTGGAGGTATACTTTTTGGGGTCAACAAATTGACGCCATATGTGGAAAACCACACTATAATCGTGTGCATCCTTGTGGTGAAGACCATCAGAAAAGAGATTATTCTTAACCTTGGAGAAAGGTCCTGGTCCTTGAAGAAAGAATGACTGAGGGCACTAGAGAGGCATGACTAGAAACGTCTCTCAAAATAAAAACTATTATTACACCATGAGTTATAGCCACTATGGCTCTCACTGTAGGAGTCGACAAGAGGAGGCTTCTGAAGAAGAAGTTATCCGGACAAAAGTCAATACTTGTTGACCCCACTACAATCATCGACGAGGCAGTGGCACTACCACGCGCCTAGCAAGGAAGGTAGGGGAGATGGCTGCAAACGTGAGGAACATAGCTCAACAAAAAGCTGTCATGCAAATACAAGGACCAGCAGGATGTCAAATGCCTCATCAAGAGGCTTTCAAGCAAAAAGGAAAGGAGAATAACACCGGAGCTTACCCTAGAGATACAGAAGGGAGCCTAGCTTTATCGAAAGGGAAGTAGAGGCGGACATGTCGACAAATTACACCTCCAGCAGATTCCATGATAATTTACCACAGTGGGGAAAACTTATCCCCACAACGAGAACTTCAGAGGTCCACCAATGACTTCTATAGAATTGGACCATCGTGGCTTGGGAATTGGACGCAATAGTTACCCTCTATATAGAGGCAGCAAGGCTATGGGTAAAGCCGTGAACCCTAAAGGGTCTCTCCACCTAGAAATAGGAGAGAAAGAAGGGACGCTGCAAACTTGAGGAACCAATCTTGAACTTCGCAACCGTCCTTATACCAGGTCAATCAGCGAGGCATAGAGGCTAACCCCGAGAAAATCAAGGCCTTATTGGATGTGAGATCCCCTACAAGCCCAAGGAAATTCAAAACCTAACGGGTCATTTCAAAGGCGACCATTAGATGTCTCCCATCCTTTAAAATTCTCAAGGGAAGAATGAGGTTACAATGTAATGAGGAGTAAGAAGAGGATTTCCAAGGACTGAAGAAGCATTTGGGACTAGTCCCATCCTCTTAAAACCCAAGGAAGGAGAATCAATATTGTTGTACCTAGCCGTGTTTGCAGAGGCGGTGAGCTTAGTACTCGTAAGGGAAGAAGGTGGCATAAAGCTACCTATTTACTACATAAGCAAGGCCCTCTTATTCGCTGAGGCATGCCAAATTGATATAGAGAAGCTTGCTATGTCCTTAACTACCGCCTCCAGGAAGTTGAGGCCCTATTTTCTGGCCCATAGCATACGAGCGTTGACCAACTTTCCACTCAAACAAGTGCTTCGAAACCTAATGCCTCAACAAGGCTAATGAAATGGGTTGTAGAACTAAGTGAGTTCGATATTTTGTATAAGCCACGAACTTCTGAAAAGGGACATGCACAGGCATATTTCATAGCAGAATTCACCGAGGCCCTGGATATTGAAATGGCAATGGAACTAATAGACCCCTCCAGCCTGGAATCTATTTGATGATGACTCTTCTGGTGAGACAGGCTCAAGAACGGGAGTGGTATTAGTAAGCTCGAAAGGATACATGCTCAACTGTGTAGTGAGGTTTGGTTTCAAGGCCTTCAACAATTCAGTTCAATACAAGGCATCGTTAGCAGGCTACAGATTATTCAAGGAAATACAAGCAATGAGATTGGTGGTTAACAGCAACCCCCAATTGGTGGTGAGTGAAGTCAATGGCAACTTCACAACAAAAGATAAGGGCATGTCTGCATACCTCAAAAAGGTTATAGACTTGTTCCCTTCCTTTGAGAAGTTTGAGTTAACCAAAAACTGAGAACGTTCATGCCAATGCTTTATCGAAGCTAGATAGTAACAACGATTCAGAGCTACTCAAGGTAGTGCATTAAATTATGAAGCTACAAACCCTTGGAGGCCATCGGCAAGTGCATAACAAAGAGGTTTCGTTTACCAACAACGTTCTTAAAATGCCTCTTCTCAATAGGCTGCTCGTAAATGGCTTTGATGATAGCCCGTTCAGACGGCTCAAGCTCGAAGCGATTAGTTGCAGCTGCATAAAAAGCAAGTTAATAATATAACTCACCAAAAGAAAACAACAATGAACACATCGAATGAAAACGCACTATACTAGTGGTGCTAGATCGATATAATTATTTCTGGAACCGCATCAACCGCTACTGTTTCCTAGTGACCCCTAACCCAGAACCAAGATGACTTTGAGTTCTTTATTAAGGTCGATGTACCCAAAATGAAGGGTAAATGCGGATCCTAGGGGTTCATGCAGTACCACCCCTTACAACCCCCCACTAGAGGCCATGTGCTGAAAGAGTCTCTGAAAAATGTGGCGAGGCATATCCTCGCCAAAAGTGACCTTCTTCCAAAGAAGGAAGACCCCGGCCAATGGGCTTCATACATTAGGTACAAGTGGTGTATAAGCAAGGTTGTATTGCCTAAGTATATACCAGCAATCAGGAACGCCTCACTCATAGCGACACAACCATCTCTAAGAAAATGGACTCACTCATCAAGTGTTTGGATGAACATCTCTATAGTATCAGGGATTCTATAACGCTCTTTTAATGTATCTAGCTTGCTCTCTTCTATGCATGTTGGCCATATCGAAGCCCCCACCTTATGCTATAATCTATGGGACCATCATACATCATCTATATGCTATGAGGACATCATATCCCCTCCATTATTGTCTCAGTAGGGATTAATGGAGGCAAGCCAATCTCAGCACAAATGATAGCTGTATCAACCTTTATAGAAGACCTTCCTTCGGTACCCAAATTTGAAAAAGAAGCCATTAAAAAGTATCTTTCTGAGAGGTAAATAGCAAGAAAAATACAAGGACTTGTAACTTATGCAACTCATAGGAACCCATGAAATGAAGATTGGATGCAAGTGATAATCAGAAAAACTGTAAGAATGGCCAAAAATAGCAGATAATCTTTCAAGTGAAGGGAAAAATTTACAGCGTAAAAAAGCTAAAAATGGCTAAGTCTCTCTTTTTATAGGCAGACAGAACTGCATTAAATTGTTGGATTAGCCTCAACAAATTCCCAAATGTACACCTGTGCTCCTATCCAATACATTAAAACCAAAGAGCGCCGCTAAAATTTGAATTAACTACTTGGATGATTCCATGCTAAGCATGCGTTTGAGGGTGGTATGACTCCTGCCAGCTGTAACAGACCATCATTATATGGTAGTAAACTACTCAGCTGCTATGCATTGGGAACAAATGATGCTTTTAAATCATTACAGCACACCTCCCAACAAGCTTCAATAGGCTCTCCTTCTTTAGCAAGAGCCTCCCCTTCGCTTCGTTAAGTCTTACTGCAGGCTTCAATTGCTTCAACAGGCTTGCCCTCTTTAGACAATCCCTCGACTTCATTTCATTAAGCCTTACAACATGCTTCAATAGGCTTGCCCTCTTTAGTAAGAGCCTCGCTTTCTCTTTGTTAATCCTTATCATATGCTTCAACGGCTCTAACAAGTTTGCCCTCTTTAGTAAGGGTCTCACCTTCCTTTCGTTAAGCCTTACTGCAGGCTTCAACTGCTTCACCAAGCTCGCCCTCTTTAGCAAGGAACTCACCTCCACCTCTAGCAAAAGACTCACCTTCCCCCTTTTTCATTCGCAAAAAGAATAGGAAACACCTTCAACTTAAAAGTCCACACATTTTATGAATGATCATGCATGGACTTCAGGTACTATTGCTACACATCGCTTCATAAGGCCCCAAACATTCTATGCAGAAAGCAAGCCTAGCCCACGCATTATATGAATAATCATAAATGGTCTTTAGGGACTATTATTCATCACTTTATGAGGTTCCAAACATTCTCATAGCAAGTAAGCATGGGGCCTAGCATTGCTTCAAAATACCACGTGGCTGTGCTCACCAAACCCTTTTTGAGTTGCCAAACCAATATGCTTGTCGACCACCTTTAAATTAAATTGACCTCATAGGGAGAACCGGACACATGGGGTAACGAGGCCACAAATGGAGCTCGATACGAAATCTTCTTGGCAAATCTTCAGTATGTGATTGATGTGACAATTCGTTGCCGCCGCCGCCATGTCTAGCCCATCGGTCAAGGCTAAAGCCGCAATCTAGGCGTTATAGATAATAAAATGGTATTAACATTTAATACTTATGATTGATTGATGTCTCTGACAAGAGGCATCAGCTGCATGGATGAGGCACGTGTCTTTTCGTCTAATGACCCCTCATTCACCTTTTTCTACTATAAAATCTCACACTTAGTGTCATTTTAGAGGTAATGCAAGTTTAGACTCTCAAACTATAATTTTGTCATATCACCATTTTATCCGTCACTCCCCAAAGTCGACCTCCTTTTTACATTGGAGGTCACGTCTAAAACCCTCCCACACTCATATATTTACTTCTCCTATTGACTTGACGGTCGGAGTGCGCTCGACCAAATCTATCCCCAGCTAGAGGAAGCCACGTGTGGCTAACGATTTGTCCAAGTATACAGGAATAAGGCTTGCGTGGACGTGAGAGACCTTGAGATCTGTTGACCACGTTGGAGTTACATTTTTTTGGGTCAACCGCCGTCTTCCCCATCTCAAAGTTTATAAGAATAAGAAAAAAATAAGTAGTGATAATATCCCTTCACTTGTTTTCTGGTCACAAAAATCATTCTACATATCATAATAGATCACGGTCACCATTTTGCATTGTTGGAAATTTGAATATGACATTGGTTTTGACCAATTCTTAATTATTTAAGTGAAAATTGTTATTTTGTGAATGAAGAATTAAGTAAAATCTAAGTCTCTTGAATACACGAATTGTTGAAAAATTATATAGAATATTATGAAATATTCTAAAAAATTATTTGCCTAAAAATATATCTTTTTATATGAAAGATTGCGACTTTTGGCATTATTATTTTTCAATGAATTTGTCCCTTCAATTATAGAGATTAATTTCAATAGTTTTGTTTCCTTTATAGATTGTCTTCTGAGAGAAATCTTTCCAAAAACTATACATAAACCACATGCATGGCATTTTCATTCACTCGTTTTTTCATCATTGCATTATCATTTTAATGCAGATTCACTTCAAAATATTTTGAGCATTTATTTGGAGTGAAGTTTCATATAAAGTGTGTTAAAAACATAAGTAGGTTTGTTGGTTTATGTAATTTGAAATGCTCCAATTGCAGGATGTGGTTGTTGTATATTGGGAGATAAATGCCAAAAAACCGTCAGTATTTCTGTGGGACATTATCATTTTAAGAACAACGAGCTCAACTTTTGCCTCGATCAATCCATTTTCATGCATTTCTTGTTGTTACTTTGCCTATTCGGTAAGTCGAACCTCCATTCGATTTCACGCACGTCAAACTTACGTTATTAGAATATATTTTAAGCACAACATGCATGCCATAGTAGTGAGGTTTTTGAAATTCATAAAGGCTTGTTTGTATTGTTTAATAATTTTTTACTACAGTTTTGTGACTTTATATTTGCATTGTTCCTTGTGAACAGTACAAGACTCGTATATAAGTTATTTGTGACCACTCGATATCTAAGCACATATATGCAACAAATAATTTTACACAACGAAATTATTGTACATTTGTATTATTCACAAAACTATGTCAATTGTGATGTGAAATTGTTACCTCTATATTAATATAACTATATTTATATGACCTGGGAAATTAGCATGAGTATCTTGTAAAAATAAAATACTGCATTATGACCTCGATAATTTATGTATGTGACATATGTAACCTCTCACGATGAGATAAAGAAAGAAAAGAATAAATGTTTCTCTCTTCAGCTAATATTAAAATGGTAAGAACCACAATTTTCCATAATTCAAATTTCAAAAATTAAAAATCCATATACATTACCATTCTAGCCGTGAGGAGCTGGATGAGAAACTTAAAAGCATGGTTTTCTCAAATTTTCTCATTGGCAATTGGGATTATGGTTCGTGGATTCGGATATTTAGGTTGGCTTGAATTTAGGCCCGTTTTGATACACAACATTTTCTATTTTCCAACTTTCATAGTATTTGATACAAAAAAATTTTCCTTGGAAATCGTTTTCCACCTCCTGCTATCACGTGCATGTTTTCTTGGTTTTCAAGGAATTCATTTTCTTTTGGTTTTAGTGGTAATTGATTTTTCACCTTTTGTTTTTGGCAATTGAAAAAAATTCTAGACACACTGGTAATTTTTTATCACTTTTATTGACGATATGTTATTTTTTTAAAATTTTTTTTGTAATTGGAACAAATTCTAGACCCAATGATAAAAAAATTAATCACTTTAATGGATAATTTTCGTGAAAAACAAAGACAAACGGACGCCAAATTTTCAACATTTTCGATTTTTCAAGTGGAAAATTATACCAATCAAACACAATTAATTACAATTCCTAATAAATCAAATTTTAGACTATTCAATTCCATATAATTTATTTTCTTTCCGTCCAAATTCTACCTTTACAATCACACGTACCCTTAGACATTTCAAAGTTTAAAATTGCTTAGGTAGACGTTGGGTTTTTCAAATCTGGCTCACAAATCTAGACCAATGTCTAATCGGACTATCAATCATGTTTTGATTCGATCAATTCAAATCCCATTAAAATGTCAACCCTAATTTAATTTAAAGACATTTCACCGTACTTTCTCAAAATCCATTAAACCCCTGTTTGACAACTATTATTTTATAACTCTTTAATTCTTATACTAATTTTAAACTACACATTTAAAAATAAAATATTTTTACGTAAATTCAAAAAAAATTCCCTATTTTTAACTCACAATCTCCACAAAATCATTATTTAAAACTCTATTTCTTAAAATAATAGAACACTCAGAACATCTCCAAAGTAGCAATATACATTTACACATGTGGCGAGCAAAATGGAGGATAGAGAGATCACATCCAATGGGACGTGGATTGCACTAATTGTTGTTGGTCCATATAAAAGAGAAAAGATATTGTAAAAGAGTGAAGATAAATTATAAAAAATTAAGTGGACAGAGGGTGTGTTAGACATTTTCCATCTTTCCGCCACCATGTAAACGCTTTGTGGCTATAAGATGTGCTTTTTAGTACAACCACAACCTCATTGGGAAACTCTAAGGCCCAATTTGATACATAACATTGTTCATGGAGATTGTTTTCATTTTTCAACTTTTGTAGTATTTGATCCGAAAAATATTTTCCGAAAATCGTTTTCCACCCCCTACTCCCACGCGCCTATTTTCTTGGTTTTCAAGGAATTCATTTTCTTTTAATTTTGGTGGTAATTGATTTTTCACCATTTTTTTGGCAATTGAAAAATATTCTAAACACAATGATAAAAAATTTATCACTTTTATTGGCAATTTCCACGCAAAACAAAACCAAACGAATGATATTCGATATGTTTTTTTTAATAATTGGAACAAATTCTAAATCCAATGGTAAAAAAAAATTATCACTTTAATGGACAATTTCCATGAAAAGCGAAGTCAAACAAACACCAAATTTTCAACATTTTTCAGGTGAAAAATTATACCAATCAAACGCAATTAATTACAATTCTCAGTAAAATAAATTTTAGGCTATTTCATTCTCTGTAATTCATTTTCTTTCCATCCAAATTTCACCTTTGCAATCAAACGGATCCTAAGTTAATATCTTTTCCAATCTATTCCATGATGTATCAAAAAAGAGCAAAAAGGTGTGTGTGTGTGTGTGAGAGAGAGAGAGAGACCACGAGCTCATATATTGAGACGTGACACATATTTATATAAAGTTCTTATATTTCATTGTTGCCTATAGATATCCCTTTCAAGCTTGTAAACTATTATTTTGATCGGTTTCAACATACATTGAGGTACATATATTTTCAACGATAAAAAGAGGGTTTAAAAAACGTAGACGAAACTTGTTTTTCCAACATGCAAGGAAACATGTAGGGAACTTAGTCAAAAGTCACCAAAAATTGCAACCAATTTAATCCAAATGCATTCCCATTGTACTCAACGCATACTTTTGTCCGGCCAATTTGTTTGTTGCTTCTGGTATGTTTCCCACTGTTTCCTTAATTTTGTTGATAAGTTCACTGGCCATTTGGATTTACACTTTCTTTTGTTGAGTAAAAGCTAAAAAGAATATTTTGTTGATTGAGACTTGAAAATTAATTGAAAAAGATTATGCCCATAGTGGCTATGCAACTACCAGATTCTTTAAAAGACAAAAAAAAAAAAAAAACCTTATACCAAGTATGGAAGCGATACAAAGAGCTTCAAGCTC
>CAIGRK010135043.1:0-10937 GCA_903798315.1 Fraxinus greggii
TTTTTTTTTTTTTTTGCTTCTCTAACTCATATGCATCTCTTTTCCACATTTGTTGCTATAGTATTAACAATTGAATAAGGATAATGATATTAGTACTCATTCCACTCTAACTCCTATTACTTTGCCCCTTTGACATCCCAAAAAATCTGCCATGTTTTGAAAATCAGAACTTTCCCATTCTCCCCCGCCGTGAAATGAGCTGAAAGTTATATCTAAAACTATCATTATTGTATTTAATGGTTAGTTCTTATCCATTTGCTATCTAATGTTTGGCTATGCGTCAATCTAACGTGCCACTTCTATAGGTATGTGGCCAGTAGCATAATAAGTTCCAACTTTATATGCAATTTTGCTTTCTGGTCACTTTGAACTGAGGAAGCGTATTTCATTTAAGGCTCAATATATTCATACGTAGTTATGTTTCTCAAACTAACTTAGCTTTGCCAAGTGTGTAACTTGCTTGGTGAGCAAGTGCTCTTTATCTCATTCGTTTGATACCACCATATGGCTGCAGCTCCTTTAATTTTGTCTTCAATATTACAATCTTTTATGGTTGGGAAATTTTCTTGTTAGTTGTTTTGGCAACTTTCGATTTTGTTAGAAATAACTATTTGGACTGTTATTTCTGAATAAATAGATAATTGCTTTGGTATATCAGTGAATTGAAATTTTTTCTTCATTCCAATTATCCCTCCCTCTCTCTGTCTTTATCTTTCCTGCGCTACCTGTGCCACATAACTTTCCATGAGCATTCGCCTGGTACAAAAAGTATTCATTTGTGACTGGTCATCTTCATCTGCGGGACCTCCTTCATCTACTTATTTCACATCTATCTTCTTCACATCCCAAGTCACTCTTATATTCCCTCTATTAACTCCTCCAATAGAGGATGACACAGATAGGACAATTAGGTGCAATATGCCCATATGTGCGGCATTTGAAGAAAATTCATGAATCTTTCTTCGAAGAATTATTCTGTCTCGAACTAGAAATATGTTTATGAAACCCATAAATGTCTTTGAAGAATACTAAATTAAATGGAGAGCCAATTTATTTTATTCTTTTCGTTATTTCTCTACCTTTAGTGCAAGCTTACTCACATTGTTGAATGTCCATTAGGGCTCAAAATAAACAACAATACTTATCTAATCCTTCAGCCACCATGATAATAAAATATTGCTTGCTCTTATCTTTCTGCAACATCACACTTAAATGTCATTCAAACTTCGTTGTTTATTCGTCAACGAAAGTATCTTGTTTATAATTTTTTGTTAGGAATCCTTCTTGAGTTACCTCTTCATTTTTTTCCCAATTTCTGATCATGCCTTCCCTACTGCAAGTACTTTGTCTCTTTGGATTCTCCCATTAAAAGGAAGCAAATGATTTCTGTTCATGCTTTTGTGGAATATCGTCGAATTCAAATCTCTCTCCACCACGTAAATCCAGTCTGTAAACTTTGCCACTGATTCAACCTTTTTACTTGTATGCCAAAATAATTGTTCCAATTTTACAAACATGTAGAGCTAAAAGCTAAATTCGTTTTTCATTGAGATGGTCTCTTGGCAAAATAGCATAATGCGTTCTAGGGCTAAGAAGGAAGTCTGGAGTACTCTGCTGACGACCAAATCAATTGTATTATTTGGCACACACAACTAATTAAAGTACCTAAAATAAAGGATGATCATTCAGTAGGTTTGGCTAGCTTAAAGTTAAATAATTTTGTTTTCGAACATGTTTGGTCATGCTTATTAGCATTTTTTTCCCGTAAAAACTTTACATGATAGTAAGGGGGATTACTGTCAGAATAAGTAAATGTTTCCAACTTACACCAATACAAAGACTTGTTACCCTCAACAATTTAAGAACTTTACAATTTTGCCAACCATGTATGTGCCTCTTAATTTGATTCTAAGTGCAGTAGATTTGGAAGATTTCGAAAAGCAAAAAAAAAATATAAATAAATAACCATTGTATTGAGCCTTGTCAAACCAGAACTTTTGAACAGAATGCTAATTAAGCCATTTATGGTTAGACACAGAGAGTATGGAATATGTATGCTTTTGTTGAATGGATGTTATGACTATATCAAAGTTCAGCATTTTTCTGCCATGTAAATGAGCAATCACAGTTTACTATAAGTGACAATTGCAACCCTTTTGTTTTCATGTTCTGTGGCAGCTGGTCCAGTCTCTTGGAGACCCTTCCTCTCCCAAATGTAAGTCTACAATGTGTTGTACTTAAAGCATTCACCACAGAAGTTACTGCTCTAGAATTTGTTGTTCTTAAATAATCCTTTCATTTATGGATCACTGATTTCTGATCTGTTTTAGTTCAATATACCTGCAGATCAAATGGATCTGCCCAACTGCTCCGCAACAACCAATAACTTTATTTGGAGGTTTTCCTTCAACTGCTTGTAAGTTAAATTGAAATTGTATTATTTTGTGATGCATGCAGAAGAGATACTACATGGTAAAGGGTGAAATGGGCCAAGACAAGCTGTATGCTTGGAGAATTTTTGAGCTCGAAGTTAAATGTATTATGTTAAGCTCGAACTCAATAGTGTCCGAAGTTCAATCTTTAGCTTGATCATAAAAATATGAATTTAGCTCAAGGTTCAGCTTGATTTGAGTAGAGTTTGAAGTTGAACCCAAGCACGAGCTCAAGAATTTGGGGGTAACCTTTTTGTTTTACTAAAAAGAAAAAAACACAGTACATTGTTTTCTAGCATTATTGCTTAAAAAACACAATACACTATTTGAGATTGGCTCTTCTAGAGTGTTGCTGAGCTCAAGTCTGATAGCAGGTTGCTGGTTTACAAACAGGCTAGCTGGCTTTTAATTTTTTGAGTAATTTATTTGAGTAAATATTTAATTGTTTATGTTACTCAAGGGAAGAGATGTAATAATAATTGCTAGCAGATAATTAAAGCCTTATTACTATAGTTTGTCTAATGCTGTGTCTAATATTGTAACTTGTCACGATCATGTACATTCACCCCCATACCCCTCTGAATTTGTATATGCAAATTTCACCAACCATTAATTATCAACTGTATTTCTTATGCTATCTATTAGGGTTTGATGTGAGTGAACTTTCTGAGAATGCTAATGATGATATAGAGGGTTTGGATGCTGCAGCAGCATATGTTGCGAGCTTATTGGCCAATGAACCCCCAAACAGTGAGTTCCTTCTTGCAGCTTTATATGTGTAATCCATCTGCATATTTGTGTTGCAGAATCTAAAATGCTAGAACCCCTTTTTTGACAAAAAAGGATCAAAGTATTTCACCCCTCGCCAATAAAATGCTAGATCCTTGTCACTGCCTAAATAATAGAAAAATAGGGGATCAGAATAAGTTCTCGATTCCATCCTTTGCTTGCTAAAGGACATATGTTGAACCACTAAGGATTGTTGCTTATTTTTGCTACAGAATGTTAATATTGTTCTCTGGCAACTTGGATTGCATATTTGTCTTTCATCTTCAAGGATAATTTTCAATAATAATTTTGAATTTATTTCACTTCTGCATCTTATGATCTAAAACTTGATTGCACTTGCAACAAACAAACTCTATGTTGCTTGGAGAGTCACATCTGCTGTGTTCGCTCTTTCGGTGTGCTACATTACTGGACAAAAGCGAGTTGGATAGACACACAGCATCCTCCACACTGCTTACTATGTTAACCTCTAATGGAGTGCATATATATATATATATATATGTGCACCATCTCTGTGTTTCTATGTGATCACTTGGTAGCGGTTTTGTATTCGTGGTACTAATACTGGAACTGCCTTTGATGTCACCTTGTAGGATGTATTAGTGTTATCATGTTTTCATTGTCTAGAATACAAGGAAGCATGAACTTTCTATTAATTCATCAGATGGAGTTTTTAGCTTGGGCAAACTTCTAAGCAGTTAGTTACTTTTAAAACTTGTTGACATTTGTCACAGTCAAACTCGGTGTTGGAGGCTTCAGTATGGGTGCAGCAATAGCCGTCTACTCTGCAACTTGCTTCACTCAAGGAAAGTATGAGAATGGCAACGCGTATCCAACCAATTTGAGTGCAGTTGTTGGATTAAGTGGCTGGCTTCCATGCGCTAAGTGAGATTCCTGACAATAATATCATCAGAAATGATATCTTTATTGTGTTCTGTTCGTTTTGATATATCATCATTACTGCTATTTTTCTCCAGGAATCTAAGTAGCAAATTAGAAGGGGTAAATGAGGCCACTAGCCGTGCTGCATCCTTGCCTATTCTGCTTTGTCATGGAAAAGGTATGAATCCTAAGTATATCGGATAGAAGAACTGGTATTTCTGCTGGTTGGGAAGATATTTGGGAGTAATCATTCAGTTTTAAATTTTTTTCTTTATTTTTCCCTGCAAAAGGACAGAACACTTATCGTTAAGCACAAGGAAATTTAGATTAATGTAGTGATTATTTTGTTAACGCTTGTTGCCATCGTGTACATGGTGATTATACCTGTATAATCTGATGCAGGAGATGATGTGGTTTCTCATAAATTTGGCGAGAAGTCTGCAAACAAGTTGTCTTCATCTGGATTTCAAGACACGACATTTAAATCCTATTCTGGGTATGTACTTTTTCTTGCTGTCTTTACAGCTTTTCATCGTCAAGTTTGCAGTAACTGACGGAGCATTCCATCGAACAGGCTTGGTCACTATACTATACCCGAAGAAATGACTGAACTTTGTGCATGGCTAACTTCGAAACTTAGCCTGGATGCAACATCATGAGAAGATGCACAGTGTGCAAGTTTTAATGTAGCTTGGGGTGGACCAATGGTACATGGATGGATTTATTATCTGGATAATTCTAGTTGTATATAATTTTTGTACATGAAGGGATACATAACACTCACGTGATTATGTACAAAAATTATGTACCCCTAGCAAAACTCTTATTATCTATTGTTGTACGGTATAACGAATTTGATAGTCTATCGTGAACCTGCACTTATTTTTGCAACGAATAAACTTTCACCATTGCTCATATGGCTTGGTGCTATCAGTTGTACACATTATAGCTTGCTTGTAGACATATTGATGCTTAAATAGTACGTCATGATGTTGAATCTGCCCAGTTCTGCCGATGTAACCCAAGGCGAAACTGAGGACATATAGCCGAAGATCGTACTATTGAATATGAAGCAATTGTATGTCCAACTCAGGCCAATCAATAGAAATACTCCACCCTTGTCAAGTCAAAACGGGGAAGGCTGGAGGCTTCGCTCAAATGGGTTGCCAAAGTAGCCAAGTATATAACTTACTTTTTGAAAATCGATATGATTATTGAATGATATCAACGAATGCAAAAAAAGTAGCCACGCGATCTAAATTGTGTAAGCCAATAGGCAAGATTTCAAAGTTGCTTGGAAAAGGAAAGTAGCAAATTCTTCGTGTAGAATAATCAGAACATTTAACAAAATTTTACACTTCCTGTCAAATTTTGGCAACCTTCTTTCTGGCACGAGCTTGGAACCAGCTACGAAAAATATGCATATATTCACGTAAATTAATAAAAAGGCTAATCTGTTAAGAATCTTGTACACTTGTTCTTGAGCAATATGAGCAGAAAAGGAGCAATATTCCAGATGTCTGCTCTTAACTGGAAGATATACAAAGATAATAATGGTTGTACATATAAAACAAGCAACAAAAGTTCTGTTCTGTAGTATACATGAAACACATACAATGAAGACATCTCTTAGAGAGTTTAGAATACTATGAAACAGATTTCCAACTCGAAGGTACCAAATTGCAGCAACTCAGTCCAGAACATCAAACAAAGCATCATAAAAACATCTCCTCTAATCAGTTTTTCTATTTCCGTCTTCTGAAGCCAGAAACATGTACATAACGTTTTCCAAAACCTCCAAAGGCGCTCTGCTAATGTATCTTCTACTTCGGCACAATTCTTAATTTTGATAAAAGAAACGTTAATGGGAAATTAAAGAAAGATGAAAACAGCATATCAAACAAGCATGAAATCAAGAATTTTAGCGGTAATGTAGCTCTCAGTGGGCTGCAAAGTTTCTTCAAGCAACAATGATTGGAGCAATCCTTCATAAACCAACGTTTTCTTCCATTTTAATGAGAACCAAATTTCACCTCGGCGCCTCTTTTATAAACGCTACATCCCCACCTAGTGGTGGTAGCAACTTATCTTGATCTCCATCTTCACTTTCTGTTGGCTCATGTGGTGTTGCACTAGATGAAGAACCACTTCCATCTTCTTCTGAATGATAATCGAGAGGAAGTTACTATTGTAAGAGAAATTTCTTGTGGAATGATAGGTCTATCATCATGAAAGGCAGAAAGGGAATCAGGGGGCAAAACTGCATTGTAGAAGTAGAAAAGACGCTTGCCTGAATAAGCAGCATGATATTCAGGAAGATGTTTGACTGTTGATTCTTGAAGACTTTCAGGAAGAAGACAGCTACAGAAAGCACCTGCAAGTTAAAGTTTTTGACGAGAGGGATTTAGAACACGAAACCTCAAGTTTTATATTGGTGATGGCATGTTAGATGCAAGAATCTTGCATAATGAAATTCAAATGCCTCCGAGGCATGACATTAAACTAATTTACAAGTTGCCCATCATCATCAATCCATTAGTTTCCACACCATTATGTAGTATTAAATATCCTTGGAAATCCTAAAATTCTCTGACTATAACAAATTATTTTTATCAGAATGCAGGGGATGTCATCGATGTCAAACAAGTACGCCAAAAAGGTAGAAGTGGCCAATTATGTATTTCATTTTATATGAGCAACCAAACTCCTGGCATAGATTTCGATCTGTATTGCACCCATAGTTTCTTTAATGAGCAACAACCTGACCAATTAGGTTAGCTGTGGTTCATGTATTAAGACATGGAAAAGAACAAGATAGAGAACTTGCAAATTAAAATAAAAGTAACTTGATGTGGAGTAAGGTGGTTAATCATGTTAAATGAGGTATTAGGATGGTCTAAGGTAGAATTCCAGCTAATAACCAACCAAGGCGGTGGAAAGAAGGTTCAGTTGACAATTAGAGCAAGAAAGAGAATTCTATCAAAATTTAGAAATGGAGGAGGCTTTTAACAAAATAGAACCAATAATAGGAAGGAAGCTATCTATAAGAAATCTCAAAAGAGGAAAAGATAAATAGAGATCTTAACAAAGTTGTGTGAAAGATGAATATCATGAAGGTATTTTATAACGATGAGATTACAGAATTTAGAGGAAAAATTTCTGCAAGTTATTTAATAGAATGCATATCGTGGATCTTGCAAATCTTTCAATCTTAACAAAGTTGTGTGCTGAAAATCATAAAGTTATTTATAACAATGAGATCACAAAATTTAGAGGAAATATTTCTGAACGGTATTTAATAGAAAGCATATCGTGGATCTTGTAACTCTTTCAAACTAAATTAAAATAGGCAAGTTCCCTTGATGGATTGTGATCTTAAAAGTGGGTGAAGTTGTGAAGATGATCAAGAAGAGAAAAGCAATTGAATATAACGGAACCAATATCCTAGGAAAAGTGTGTATTTTATGGTCAACAACTTTAGTAATGAGATCTATGAGTGTAAAGAGATGGCTAAGAAATGGTAAGAGGTACACCTAATATAAGAAATGAAAGAAACTCAAGATTCCACAAATTATAGAGATAATAGGTTATGAGTCATACTGTGAAATAAAGGGAATTGATGACATATTTTGAAAGTCTCACACAGCTAGTTTGGTTTTATGCAAGCGAGATAAGCCCGCGAAACCTATTACATAGTAAATTATACAGAACATACGAAATGCGCATGGTTTCAATTGGTATAGAAAGAGTATATGACATGGTACCAAGGGAAGTGCCATGATGGATGCTAGAGAAAAAATAAGTTTCTATCATATCATTATTAACACATGTATGGGGTACTATCACAAATGGAAGAGTTAAAGAAGCTACAGTAAGGAAATGGGAGCAGTTTGAAATCCAAGATCTTTTTTTATTAGAACTAATACAAAATACACAAAATATTTTTTTAGTCATTGCAGGAATAAGGAAAAAGAAAGAGTCAAAAGCAGATTATGAAAAGGTTACAGTAATTCTATGTGATCAAAAGATATCTATCAAAGTAAAACAAGAATTCTACAGAACGATTATTACATAATCTATGATTTATAGCTTGTTGACTTATTAAAGACAAAATGTCAATAAAATACATGCAAAAGAAACGAAGGTGTTAAGATGGATATGCAACAACTTAGAATGCATAAACCAAGAAATGAGATACACAAACATCTGGAGATAACACTAATTGTGAATAAATTAAGGGACGTCGACATCTAGATAGTTGTGACTTGCAACAAGGTATATAGAAGCTCCCGTCCAAAAAAACAACGTAACTGCATCAAAATATGTGAGGAAATGAGAGGTGGACCAAAACTAACAAGGCTTTTCCGTTAGGTGCCAAAAAAAATTTATTTCTTGGATATTCCAAATAAGCTAGCTCTAGATCGAGTAAAATGATGGAAAACAAATTAATAATATTAGCTTCTTTTTTGTTGTTCTAGGAAGCACTGACATATTGAAGCCTCTGAACTATCATAAGATAAGCTTGTCGTGAAAAAAAATCTGCATAACGAATTCATTGATATTTTTTTAAAATCCTACTGCCATCAAACTAAATGAGATAGAAATTATATTCAAGTGAGAACTTTGTACCTAGCCGTGCCAGCCGATTCACCCATCCGGGAATCCCTTTGCCTATCAATCTCTTGCTGATATCATCAGTAAAATGATTGCAGTTCTTGGAAATGAGGTGATAGGTGTTCCCATGATACTCAGAAGCTAAACTCTCAACAAATGTACGAAATTCAGAGGGAGGCATGTTAAGATAACCCAGAGGGACAGAGCATCTATATATGAAACCAGGACAGCTCTTAGGCTCCACTTCAAACACTCCACTGATTGGGAAGTCGTGTGCTCCAAACCCATATTCCTTACCATGAACTGAAATTTTTCAAGAAAAGAAAATCAAGGAATGTTACCAAGTTATCGGAAAGCTATTGCTTGAATCTAACTCAACAGCCAGTGGAAATGTGCAATATAAAGAGCACAAAGAATACACATGAGCGTATGACTGGGTGTCTCTGAACTTGGAGGAAAATAATCCTTCACATTTCCATCAGTCAATTATCCTTGCTGAAAAATTGTAGTCATTATAATGGAGATCCGTAATAATATAATATTGAAGATTTACCAAGTTTAGACTCTCATTTTAAGAAAAGCTATTAGGGTTTAGTTTAAAAGGTTCTCTAGTATTTTATGTTATTGCTTTCGTTGTTTTCCTACTTAAATTAGACTACTTAAAACCCAATATAATGAGTCTATGCATGTACGCCTTGATACTGAATAAAAACTATAATGTTCTCTCTCCAGTTTCTCTTCTTATTCTTCTTCTTTCTATAATTCTGGTTATTGTTACAAGCATCTGTTGTCACATAATAATTAGCTTGATGAAATAATGCACGCAAATATAACGAAAAGAGAAAAATGAAGACTGTATCAGCAATGATTACTCCATATAATGATCCTACCACCGGCAAAAGATTACTATTCACTGTAGCCTATAGTTACAAGAACGAAAGCCAATAATGAATGTAATTAGACAAATCAAGATAGAGCATTTGTCCAACTCTGCACCAAGCCAAGCATTTAAGTAATCAGAAAGAAAAATAAGCATGCAACTTCTCATCGTGTTAATGTAAGTCTAAAGCTTTTGCCCACCTCAAGTCTAAAGCTTTTGCCCACATCATTTTAAGTTGCTCGTGACTCATTTACAAATGCAAAGAAGATATATACTTTCCGGTTCTGTGGTTACTAAGATTTCTAAAATCCTGTTACGTTTGACTTTTAAAAAATTAAAAAATTTATCGAATGCGCATTTGGCAATATTCAAATGTTCACCAAATCCAACCACTTCATTAGCTCCAATACATTAATTTTTCCAGTTGTACAATTATGTAATGGTTAGATGGTATGGAAAAAATACTACCTTCTCTTTCCTTCTCTGTGTGGGTTTGAGCGTGCGTATCAGTATCTAGCCTGAGTGCGTGCACACACAAATGCATCTTAAACCGGGGAGAGAGGAGTAGTAGTAGAGACAACAATAGAGGAAAGCAATTATATTTATTTCAACCATGTACAACCCTATTTATAGGGATAGAAAACGTACCAAAAAAGAAAAATATATACTAGATCTCTAACTAAGGAAATAATATATCTCTTGTCTATAATAAACTGGAACAAATCTGCAACCAAATATTTTGGAATCTTCAACACGCTCCCTCAAGTTGGGTGATATAAGTTAAACAATCCTAGCTTGTCCACCATTTTTCCGAACATAGGTTTAAATAACCTCTTTGCCAATACGTCTGCAGTCTATTCAGATGAAGGCAAATACATCATGCATGTGGTCCCATGTTCTATCTTCTCTTTGATACCTCAACATGTTTTGTTCTGTCATGATGAACAGGATTGTGCGACATTGCAATGGCCGCTTTGTTATCACAAGAAACTTTCATGGGCTTATTTTCCTGAATACCAAGCGCTTCCAACAGTAACTTTAACCACACGATTTCACAAATCCCATGTGCCAAAGCCCTGAATTCAGCTTCAGCACTGCTTGTAGCTACAACTGGTTGTTTCTTACTTCTCCAGGTGACTAAATTTCACCATACAAAGGTATAATAACCGGTCATAGATCTTCTGTCCATGGCTGACCCTGCCCAATCAACATCTGTGAAGATTTCAAATGACCTTTCTGAATTCTTTTTGAAGAGGAGTCCAAGTCCAGGAGTCCCTTTTAAATACCTCAAAATTTGGTAAATAGCCTCCATATGTTCCTTAAATGGAGCATGCATGAAT
>CAIGRK010135052.1:0-17696 GCA_903798315.1 Fraxinus greggii
TACCGCAGAAAATACTCAACCGATTCAAACTTCACAAACTAAATTACCAAATATAAACTAAGACATGTGTACGTCTTTTAGATAGATTTATGCATATCTGCGTTATACCTGCCATGGTACGAAACCCATGAATCTCGAACCCAGAGTAATTCCTATGATAGATTTCATAAATAAAACAAATAATTATTAGTCTTTGGTGTGACATACATATTGAAATTGCAATAGATGTATGAAATATTACTTTTTTGTCAATGAATAGAACTTACACTATCTGTTGCAATCATGGGCTCTTCTCCCTCCCCTTCTTCAAACCCCATTTCATATTTTTCATCGTACTTGAGTTTAAGCTAACAAGGGGTCATCAACTGAATTGTCCAACATGACAAAACACAAAAAATAATGTTGAAAGTAATATTGATAACAAAAACATGACATGCCAAAAATTCCAATTTTTTATGTATACTCCACTCAATTTTTCAACATCAAGAGTTATGACATGTTACTGCCTGATATACACCTTTCTTCCACCCAATTATATAATCTGGTGGACAAGGTTAAACACTTTATCATCCCCAATTATTCAATTAACTAAAATTCCCACTACAACTAATAGGAATAAAAGAAAACGTATAAAATGCTAGCTAACCCGCAAATGTTCAATTATTATTATTATTATTTTAAAAATATATATTAAATTGAATTTGATTGGCAAGTTCAAAATCCTGAAGAATATGACATATCGAAGAGTAATAAAATTGTGACAAATTAAATGATAAAGAAAGAATGCTATTTACATACCTCGGTGCAAAGTGGACCATCGGGGGCTGCGACAGTAGTGTGCTCATGGCCACAAGCAATATCAAGCACCGGGATTTTCGTCGACGGGACAACAGGAACGCTCCAGTGGAAGCTGTCTTGGGACCCTCAAGTTGCGCTCTTTACCCCTCCGACCCATTTGACCCGATTGTTTATATCCCCAAACGTAGGTTGCGCTCTTTGTTGGGACATTTTCCCGCTGTGAATCCCCAAATATCTCGTCGGTCTCCATATTTCTTCATTACTTATTATCAATTCCACACATCCAAGAATGAATCACAAAACCAAGGTAGGAAATGGACAACTAACTATGAGTGGAATCAATTTGGGGAATGGGAAATGAGAAATAAGTAATTGTTACCGCGGAAGAATTAAGCTCACGGACAGTTAAAGCAAGATAAGTCTTGGATAGACATTCGGAAACTGAGTTTTTATAGCATTCATTACTTCAGTTTTGCGATCTCCATCTATTAATTGCCCGGAGAAAAAGCGATAGCGAGGACTCAGAAAATCAATTCAAAATGAAAATAGGTCTTCTTTTGGGTTGTAACGGTTGATACAAAACCGAGAGAAAATATGCAAAAGAGGAAGTGGACAACAAAAAAATCTGCAACAGATATTTATTTGATGAATAGTAAGAATCCAGTTTGTGAACAGCAAAAACCAACTTAGTGTGAAATGGAGGGTGCACAAATGAACAGTGAACCCCTCATCCTCTCTTTTAATAGAGAGATATAAACTTGGTTGGGGAATCCTGGCCTCTACCCATCTTCTTTGGTGGAGTCTAAAAATTCATTACGGATGTGTGAATGTCTCCCAAAAAAAGAAAAGGTTAAGGAATAAAAAATTTGACGATTTCATGCTTTGTACGTATTCAAAAGAATTAACCATGATCCTTGTAAAACTCTTGGCCATTACGTGGAAATAATGTAGATTCTTGCAACATATTTTTAAAGTGATTAAACTAATATGCTCAATATATATAAAACTAGGTTGCATACAAAAGTACTAAAACAACTCTTTGACTCTCTTCCATGATCGAAAAAATTAAAATTGTAACGTTAAAATCCTTGATTTTTTTTCTTCATATTTTATAACTTAGCCCATGTTTCGTGTGGATTAAAATGTTAATTAAAATCTAAACCAAAGTCAAAAATTAATTTTAACCATAAATTCTTCGAACATTTCGACGATTTGTTGAATCTAATAGGAGGGTAACCTCATATGTTTAGATTTTCATAAGTTGATATCCTTCATACAGTTCACGCATCACACTCCAAAGTTACACTGAAATCAACAGTAAGAGGTACTCCTTCTCTCACTAACCTTCAGATTTTTCTTTTTATATGATCCATAATTTTTCGAAAACACATTTTATTATTATTTTTATTAAAATTCATTAAAAATCTAATTTTTAACTACACCAAATACGGGCTTAATATTTGAAAACTTCAATTGATCGAATAGCCGTTTCGAGGTCTAAAACTCCAAATGGGATATGAAAGTTCTCAAATTGAACCAAATATATCATTACATGCAATTTGAGCCTCATAACAATATTAGGCTAGAAAAACACAATTCATAATATTTTCTTAAAATTCGCAAATTTGCATCAATGCTTCTAAACCTCAAATATTATGTTAGAATACATCGAGTCTGAAATCATTCAATGCAAATTTTTCTAAATTGAAATTTAATCCTTAAATTTTTACAACTATTGCGATTAATCTCAAACTACATTTCGATCCCCAATTGCCACCAATAACTCTCGAGTTCATCACATCTTACACCAAAGTCTCACTTCTCAAAATTCCACTCCAACCCTCAAGATTTGAAATAATTTCATTTTTGATCCTTAAGTTCTCAAACTTTGCATTCAAGTCCTGGTGAAAAATTCGAAATATTATAGTAATATTTACATAATTAGCTCAAGATTCTCAAGGAAATCACCTAGTGACTGAGAGAGAAGACAGAAGTAAAGAACTGAATGAATCCCAATTCCTAGAGAACGGGTCTTTAATAATATATAACCAACAAGCATGATCCGATTGACAATCCACATAGTTTATTAGTTAAATTAGCACGAATGCGATTTATTTATTTATTATTATTATTTTTTTTTGCAGTAGTCGAAACATGATTCTGAAAAAACAACAAAATAAACTCGTATAGGTAAAATTGGAATAGGAACATGAAAACACTTGGGGGGTTTTTTGACAAAACTTTTGATAAAAATTTTAAATTTTTTTTCATAAAAGTTGATGAAAGTGTGATTGAAAAGTTAATAAAAATTGTGGATTCCCTAAAATACTTGATTAAAATTAATCATCGAGAACATTTATGCTATCTCTAACAAAAACTTAATTACAATAACAAATTATTATTACGAAAAGTTAACGTACGCAAAACTCTTCGTTAAGTTACATAAACACACAATACATATACTTCGCAAAAACAAGAAAGAAAGAATGAAAAAGATCACCTGATCTCGTTCATTTTGAATTTTTTATTTTTATTATTTTTGGAGCTATTTTCGAGTCAAAACATTTCAGAGGGCCATTTTACAAAATGTTAAAAAGAAAAAAGGAAAAGAAAAGAGAGGCCTCTTTGCATTTTTCTATCATTTTCAAACAAATCCCTCAAAATCGTTTCCTTATATATATTATTATTTTGAAACATCTGGAATTGAAATTGCTCCAACTAACGTCATCCCCTCTCTGTGTTCTGGGTTATTCCATTTCTAATCAACATAATTCAATACTTTTATCGAAATTCGGGGTTTTGCTGGAATTATGCCCTAAATTCCTTTCTTCTTTCCTTGTGTTTTAAACCTCAAAACCTCAGAAAATTATTTAATTTAAGGAAGGAAAGGAAATTAAGAAACCCCTTTTAAAGTTTATTTAAATATGGTCCTTTCTCGGTGATTATCTTCTTGGTCTATGTGAAATTCAGTTAGAATAAAAGTTGATGCAGGAAAAACGACGTAACCGCATTTTCAGATTTCCTTGTGTAGAATTGGACAAGAAGATTCTGTTTTATAGTTTGGTGAAATCATTGGTAAAAAATTTCTTTGATTCCAAGGTGGGGAGGATGTAATTATGCAATCTGTTTCTGGGGCTAGTAGTTCTGGTGGGGTAGAGGAAACTTCACCAGACATGCTGAAGAATACACCATCAAATATAAGAAGGTTGGCTCATGAGATTGAGCAGCATGATGGCAGGCAGAAGTATCTTGCTCAGACAAGGAGTCCATCGGATGGAGGGGACGTAAGGTGGTACTTTTGCAAGGTCCCTTTGGGAATAAATGGTGAGGTCCTAATCAAAAAGGAAAATGCTCTAATTTAGCAGTTATACAACTTAAAATTTTCATTCTCATTCTTCTACTCATTTTCAACCTCACGTTCTTGAATAAATCACATCAATAACTTTTCCTTCTTTTTAACTACACATTCTTCATCAATCTACTATTTCAGAATACATTCTTTCAAAATAATGTGGTCAAACACACCCTTATATTGCAATTTGTGCTCTGGAATTAGTTCTTTAATCTTGTTCCCATTTATTGGCTACTGACGGTGGTTGATTGTGGGAGTAGGATGCAAGGAAAAGTTAGTTCAACTAATGACAACAGTTATTCGCACATTGGATAAACCTTCCTAACATATTGCTCACTTTCTGGTTTTCAGAGCTAGCTGCATCAGTCCCTCGAACGGATATCGTTGGAAAAGGTCATTATTTTCGTTTTGGTATGAGGGATTCTCTTGCTATAGAAGCATCTTTCTTGCAGGTCCTCTTCTATGATATAAACTTCATTGTGTTTTATCTATTATCTCAGGTCCATGCATAGAGAGAAACTACAGAATGCTAGAAAATATTATTACTCATTTTCTAATGAAAATTTCTGAATTTTATATGTAATTGAGGCATTAATTGAACTATATACAGAGAGAGGAGGAACTGCTTTCTAGTTGGTGGAAAGAGTATGCAGAATGCAGTGAAGGTCCAAGGGGGCAGCCTAGTATCAGCTCTAAAGCAAGTCAACATAAGAACAAATCATCTCCAGAGAAAGCTCAATCAGACCGACTATATTCTATTGAAGAAGAGAGAGTTGGTGTCCCTGTGAAGGGAGGATTATATGAGGTATTAGTTTTATCTGTAGGCTTAATTCTTATTTGCTCAGCTAGCTGGGATACATAAGTATTTCTACATTAAAAATAAAGAACTTTTGAGAACACCGCACATGGTAAATTTGGATTTTCCTTCTTAGCAAAGGAAGGCAGGCGGCAGCTGCTGTAACCACCGTTACGTAACTAAAAATCTGCCTTTTGAAATCAACACTGGCAAGTACAGAGAGACAAGAACCTTTAAAAAATCTTGTCACCAATTACTTGAGAGCTAAAATTGGCCTCGCAAGTAGCTGAATTTTCTTTGGGAGGGGTAGGGCACTTCAAAGGCAGATTAATGAAACAACTTATAGGAGAAAAATGGACAAGTTCTGCCACAGAAATCGAGTGTCAAACATACTAATATTTTGTTGATCACAATCAAATCAACTACTCGTCATCGATTATACCCCTTCTTCACAACATAATTGATGTATTGGAGCTTTAGGTAATAAATTTAACTGTACCACTTATTTTCTATCCTGACATGATCCTAATCACATATAAACAAAACATTGTTGAATGTAAGTCTTCCGTCAAATGCTATAGTGAAATCTAAAGCTTGGTTCTTTATAAGTACCAAAATGACCGTGTTTTGAGTCTTTTGCTCATAACCATGTCTTTCACCGTCCGCACAGCGAAAAGAAAAAAGAAGTATAATGTCATTTACCTTTTTTTTTTTTTTAACACAACACATGCACTATTTTGTGAGGTTTCTTTCTTATCCTTATAAATGATGAGCATATAACTTCATTTTCAGTTATTAAGTATATGGTATTATGAACTTTTTTCTCCTCTCTGAAAATTTCAGAAAAGAAAAGACTGCACTTGGGTAACCTCTGATTCTACGTGGCAAGTGCACGGTTCTACTACAAACAAATGGCAACAAACCAAGTTTTATTCCCCAGAAAATTGGGTCGACAATATAAATCTTTTTAACTACTCTGATCGGTTCGCTCCCACATCTCGTGGATAATCGAAATGAACCACATTAGTCCATGTTTGTTTTAGTATACGTCTCTCTCCTGACATGTTCTACCGAGATTGTCTTCTCTCTTTTGAACAAGAGCCTCTTTAAGTCTACGTATGACATGCCTAAAGGACACAAGTCCTTACCTTTATTTACTATTATGGATGCCATATCTACTCGTTGGCAAAATTAAATTTTTGAAGACTTGTATAAATTTTGTGATTTTGTTGAAACTTAAGCATGACACTTAACAAATTTCTTTCTCCGTCACATGGCTTATATTCTTCATGCCCTCAATGTAGCATTTAGATCGAATGATTCTGAGAAATTACCTCAATACTTTCATATATTATGGGTGGCATAGGAGAAAAATTCCCTCTACTACTGGATAGCAGATTTTGCTACTGCACCGGTAAATAATAGAGCAACACACAAAGTGACAGATGACTATCTTATGATAATTTGTAAACTATTGTTTTTGTTTGTTTAATTCTGTATTGAAGAAACTATTATTCGGACAATTAGAGTATGTTTGGGAAGTGTTTATAGGTAATGTAGAGAAATAGATATAAATGAGCGGTGGAAAAGTGGATATTACTTGTGGGTCATATGAAATGTGTGGATAAAAAGTGGTTCAACAAAAAAGTTTTTATATAATTTTAAGTGTTTATAACACGTCCTATACTCTTAATGTTTTGAACAGTGATACTGTCGTACACCTTTTAGCATGCATGACAGCAACATCACATCCTTTAAGCAATGGAGACTAAACCTGAAACATACAATTGTTTTCCTGCCTCCTGTAATGTTTTGATGATGTGTAAAACACAGTGATGGTCAAGAGGACAAAATGGTTATTCGTGGATTGAACTGCCAACCATCACTTTCTTGCTAACAGTTATATTTTATATTGATGTTGATTGTTGTCGCATCGCCCGAGCCAAATATCTCCTACTCGACCAATATCTTGTGTGCCTCCACCCTTTTCTCTAGTCAATCTATCTGGAAAGGAAATTTTATGTTTTTTAAGTTCTCGAATTAGGTCTTTCAATCCTAGTTCTTCCATATAGTTTTCAGGCAATGATTTCAGCTCATGTGTGTATAGTCTAGATTTTGTCTAGTATTTAATCATCTGGATGTTTAACTGTTAAATTGTATGCTTTTGCCACAATCCACTTCTGATTTTAATCAAAGATCGTGTTACCTCCTTTTTTGTGCGTTTCTATAGGGGAAATTTGGCACTTCCATATTTTGAACTCTCGAAAGTTCCCTGTGCATATCGTTTCTGTTCTATGATGTCTCTCTTCAGTGATGTTATGCTAGTGGGTGCATATAGCTGCATTCTTTTTTAAACTATTAAAGGAGAAATGGACAGGCATGTGTAGTCTTTAATTGTTGCAGGGCTTATAACTGCACTTTGTAGTTCAACAGTCGACCTAAATCCTTGGGGTTGCTGCCCACTTATCTTCCCAAGAGGAAAAAAGCAAATCAGAAACTAAACCATAAAAGAACTTCCTGATTGTTGAATTGTATTTGCCTTAGGTAGATTTGATCAAGAGACACTGTTTTCCTGTTTATTGGAATGGAGAGAATCGACGCGTGTTACGAGGTCACTGGTTTGCCTGCAAAGGGGGTCTTGATTGGCTTCCACTAAGGGAAGACGTTGCCGAGCAATTGGAATTTGCATATCGCAGTCAGGTGCGATATGATACCTCCAATTTGGAGTTTTTAATTATTTGATTTAGTAAATTATAGTGGCGCTCAAATTTTATAATTTTCATGTCTCGAAAATACTCTATGTGTAAGAGAAGATGATTTTTAACTGAGTAGTTGCAGGATGCTTGCCTGCTTTTCTTTTCTTTAAATTATAAATGTGCATCTTCTTTTGAGTGTAATGTGATAAACTTCCTCTCAACTTTTGTGCATCTTGTTTCCTTTTCAAATAATTTTTTTAGTGGGTAGATGGGGCTTCAATAGCTGTGACACCCCAGGGTTTAAGAGCTTCAAGTATGTAAAAATAAAAGATTAATGCCATTAATAACAATAAACTAATCTTTTCAAAACAAGGTCCCAGGTTCAATAAATTTAACTTAAAAGATGGTCAATAAAAATCTCTTAAAACCATAACCAAAAAATTTATTTTCCATGAACATATTTAATAAATCCTGTCTGTAAGCCATCTTGAATCTTCACCTCCTGAAACCGCTAGTTTCTGTAAGGGGGGAAGGAGGGATCTGATAATACTCAATAAGACACCAATAAACTTTATAACGCGTTTAAAATCAAGAAAAAAGTGATAAGATTCATGTGCATAGTGCTACTAAAACTCCAGTCCCCATATCATGCTAAACTCCTGTTCGTATTCATATGGAACCCATAATCATGATTTTCAAGATTTAAAGCAACGTTAATAGTTATATGCAACACAACACAACACAACGTTCTTACCCTTGAAGATTTGTAGAAAAGTTGAGAATGAATTGCCCTTGGACAAAATTCAGCACTGAGACTCCCTTTGACTTTTCAACCAAACTAAAATCAGTGTGTGTGGATGTGTGTGCCACATATGTGTCAGTGAGTAGAGAGAGAAAAGTGAGAGGAAGGGTGACGTGGGTGATCATGGGGTTAAATAGGGAACTACCTAGGTCTTGGGCATTGATGTTATCATTATGGCATATCTTATGAATGTCTAATTGATTCCATGAACGACATGAGACACATATGGCAAACCTATTCTTGCACATAAACAACTTAATCTATTCCAAAAATATACCCTATTCGTGTGAAGTTATAGACAAAATATCAGTTAGGCCTTATTGTTGCCTATTTTTTCGTCATGTAAGAATATATACATTTTCCGAATTATTACAACTCCAATTGAATCCAATTTGCACACGAGACATGCATAAATGAATATCATATCATAATAATTTAAGTCAAACATATATTCTTCATAAACCATTAAGGTTCTAAAGTCAAATTAATGGCTAGTAATCGGGGTATGAGGTGTTATAATAACTGTCATTAAAAAAACTGATGAAACTGGGATGCTTTCCCTTCAGGTTTGGCATCGAAGAACCTTTCAACCATCAGGTCTCTTTGCAGCTCGAGTTGATTTGCAAGGCTCAACACCAGTATGGCACTGTTTGTCTTCAACATAACATTTTTCTATTTTGTTTATGAGAGTCGAGTATGATTATATGTTGGCTTTCTGATTGCAGGGACTACATGCCCTTTTTACTGGGGAGGATGATACATGGGAAGCTTGGTTAATTGCTGATGCTTCTGGTTTAGGCGATATCATAGGCGTTGGCAAGAATGGCACCAAGTTAAGACGTGGATATGCTCCATCCCAATCACCAAAACCAACACAGGTATTTTCTTTGTTAATTATAATTGTTGTTTGATAACAGAGTTTTAATCTTTCCACTTCACTCTTGTATCTTTCTTTTGGGCGCTTCCTCTATAGCGTCCATACTGGGAGGAGGAGAAGCCGTGAATCACAAAAATGTGAAGGGCCCACTCTATAAAATGATTTAAAGTTGTACTAGTAAGAGGTCATCTATGAGTTTTTTCATGACAAGTTGTAGTTAAAAATAAAACAATAACCAAAACACTATGCTTAAATAATGAGTTTTTTTTTTTTAAAGAGCAGAATTCATATATAGAATTTTTTAAAACTTATGAAACACAAACTTTGTACGAATATGCGCAGATAATGAATTTGTTGACTTTTTTTTTTTATATATACGGTTGGGGAATCCAAACCCCATCAGCATTTCCTAGTAATGCCTGAAAATCCACTAAAGATATGTCGATGTTTTGCTTAAAAAAAAATGGTTTTTGAAAAGAAAAGTGAAAATAATGTGAGAAATAAGATAGTGCTCTCCTCCTAAACAAACTATCAAGAAATTTGTCTGCAGCCTATTATTGGACATCTCTTCTCCTATGAATGCTCTTTTTAAGCTGTCGCACTAAGGGCCAGTTGCCCACTTTTTTTGGAGTACATGGATCTCTTTCTTATTCTTCAGTGATAAAATTGGATAATGTGATTGATTATTGTTTTATAATTATTTAGGATGAATTACGTCAAAAGCAGGAGGAGGAAATGGATGATTACTGTTCACAGGTATGTAAAGTACCATCTTACATGTGATCTTATATCCTGATATGGTATGTTCTTTTGAAATGTATCGTACAAGACGTAGACTTGGAACAAATTTCTCTGACATTTGGTGAAGATAAAACATAATGATGGCAACATGCAAAATAGATACTTTTGTTAGGTTAGGTGCTCAGTCCATGTAGGAGTATGCTGTGTGTGGAGAGGGGAGAAAAAAAAAAAGTAGATGCTCAAATTAAAGGTGATTTGTTAATTTTGCTAAGTTTAATAGCTCATGGTAATTAAGGTTTTAATTTATGTCTAGAAAAGATGGTTCAATTAGGTTTCTGTCGGTCTATCTCCCGTCAGGATTTGTTAAGTTATTTTTCTATTGTCAATCGACTACTCATGGAGGATTTTTTACTCTTTTGCACGTTATATCCTGTCTATTGACCTTTTCGCTGTAACATTTTGTTGTCGCCGTATAATGAAATATTTTCTTGTTGCTTATTCCAACTTTATAGGGATTAAGCTTAGTTTTTTTTTTTTTTTCTAAGTTAGCCCCTGTTTGGTGTCCATTTTTTTTTTACGTTGTTTTAAATAGTGCTTTTTTGGTAAATATATGATTAAAAAGTAGGAAAAGTTTTGGATTTACGTGTAGAATATTTTATTTGTGAATGTGTGGTTGAAAATGAGTATGTAGAAAAAAGAGTTTTGAAAGAATAAGAGACAAACGTGGACTTACTATCTTCTATATTTAATGCTCTGTTACATTCTTGCGGAGGCTAGCAAAAAGCCTTGCCAATCTTCTCATCAGCTTCCATGACTTTTGAGTTGGTATATTTTGAACTCAATACAACCCTCAATATGTGTCCACATTTATTTTTATTGATCTGCTACTCTTGTTTTGTATTGGTGTTAGTTTTGAGGCTTCACATGGCTATTAACAAGCATTATTTTTGCTTATGTTTGGTGCTTATATTTGGTGACAGTGACGAACGTCAATGAAGTAGAAGTCATTCTTAACTGCAAGTGGTTATAATTATTTCTGTAGGTTCCTGTTCGACATTTAGTGTTTATGGTCCATGGTATCGGTCAAAGGTTGGAGAAATCAAATCTAGTTGATGATGTTGGAAATTTTCGCCATATCACAGCGAACCTGGCTGAACGACACCTTACTCCACACCAGCATGGCACTCAGAGAGTTCTCTTCATTCCATGTCAGGTGGATGGTGCACTCTCTTTAGCATGTTTCTCTCGATTCACTTTTTTCTTTTCTATTTTCCATTCTATGAAAGTTAACTATTTTTCTATTGGAATATGAGAAAATATTTTGCACTTCCTTTTCTCATTCTCAACTAAAGTTTCCTTTCCTCTATATTCCATCTTATTACTTATTTGGTTTTGCCAGTGGAGGAGGGATTTAAAACTTAGTGGTGAAGCTGCAGTTGAAAAAATCACTTTGGATGGTGTTCGAGGGCTGCGTACTATGTTAAGTGCTACAGTTCATGATGTCTTATACTACATGAGCCCTATCTATTGTCAGGCCATCATTGACTCGGTACGATGTATTGAAACTTGCAATCACTTCTAGACAGTGTTGGTAGCTGCAAAAGTATGGACCTTCACTTGTTCGGCCTTCGGCCATGTTGAGGAACCTTTATAAATTGCTTGTAAAGCTTCATAAAGATTCTCTAATTCTTTCAATCCAAGGACTAACTAGAAAGTCTTGCTCAGATTCTTTACCTTCCGGGTCCAGGTCAAGTATATCGATCCTTTGTTGGCAGGTTGCCCCACATAGGTCTTCGAACTCTAGTTCGTCATGAAATAGCTTTCATTTCCTTTCTATTATTTCATGCTAATTTCCTTACTGCTATTAATCTCTTTCAAAACCTGTTCAAAAAAATTGTCTATTTAAGGCTCTCTTTAGCCATCAATGATTTATGTTCATCTTTTTATTCTTTTATCTTAGGACACGGTATCTTGGCATTGGAATTTTTACTGTTTTACCATCTCGGAATATTATCACCGGATTACATTTTTCTTATTACAGAATTTACTTAGCTCTTGTTGGTCCCATTATTTCTAAAGTACATTTTTCTGTCTTTTATTTTTAACCACACATTCTTCAATAAAATAATGTTACACGCAAACCCAAAAAATTTTCTTATTTTTATTCACACATTCTCCATCGAAATACTGTTCTAAAATGCATTTTGGGCACAAAATGCGGCTCAAACAGGCTCTTAGAAACATGTGGAAAAATGACCCCTTTTTGTGTTGCTCTGCAAGAATTACATTTTAACAGCATTAAATGTTAACTCTCTAGGGGCGTGTTCGGTAGAGATTAAAATCAGAATAAAATTGAAAAACTAGTCGTTATTGTTGACTTTTATTAGACGAGTGAGATCCAATAACGGCCATATTTTCAATTTTAATTGGCTTTTAAGCCCTACCGAATAAGGCCTAGGTGTTGTGAAGTTCTAAATNTAAACTGACTAATAATTTAAAGGAAAAAAATAAACTTAGGGCGTGTTCGGTAGAGATTAAAATCGGATTAAAATTGAAAAACTAGTCGTTATTGTTGACTTTTATTAGACGAGTGAGATCCAATAACGGCCATATTTTCAATTTTAATTGGCTTTTAAGCCCTACCGAATAAGGCCTAGGTGTTGTGAAGTTCTAAATGAAATCATTTCTTGTTCAGGTATCATACCAACTCAACAGATTGTATTTAAAGTTTCTTAAGAGGAATCCTGGTTATGATGGAAAGGTATATGGCTGAAAGAGCATGGAAACTTTTCCTCTTAATATTTTTTGAATATTCAAGATTATTACTCTTGAAACAGACTTCTTACCCAATTTTGCTTCTACTTATGTTAGGTTTCCTTATATGGTCACTCTTTGGGGAGTGTTCTATCTTACGATATCCTTTGTCATCAAGAGACTTTGTCTTTCCCTTTTCCAATGGAGTGGATGTACAAGGAAAGTAATATGAACGAGACATCTTACCCCAGTAGGACTAGTAAGAGCATCGTGGACTCTGTAGATAAAGAAAATATGAATGAAGAGCCATGTTTTCCAAACCTCGTGGAAGAACCTACTGAGGACTCCTGTAATCCAGTGGGTCCCCCTACATTGTCAGAGTCGGATATATCTACTACTACTGATGTTGCCTCCCAGCGGCCAAATGATGCCTCATCGTCAGATGAAAATATTGAACCTTCTATTGATTGGAATGACTCAGTTTCCCGCAAAGGCGACGTGGTAAATGAATCAACAAGCATGATGAGCCATGTTGTAGAGTGTAGTGAAAATAAAATCGACAAGGATGCATCTGATAGTGATAACGACAAGATAATTAAATCGTTCAGCCAAGAGGTCTAAATTTTTACATTTTTTTTTATTTCTCCTGATATATTACTCTATCTTCTCACAAATACACTCGTGTTTCAGATTGAATTTCTAAAAGCGAAAATTAAAGAATATGAATCTGGAAGTGACAACAAAGGTACAAAAGTGGTGGCTTCAAGATGATCACCTATAATGACGGATTATTTCTTGTTTAACTTTTTAGGTTCTAGGTATTTACAAGTTCAATATTTTCAATTGCATGTGTTATACTACCAGGGAATGGGGAGAAAAGAACTACTGTAACCAGTCAATCTGATTCTGAGAGGGTTCCATATGGGCAAAGTGATTCCTTGAAGACTTATACCCCTCAAATAAGATATACAAAGTTAGAATTTAAGGTATTTTTTCCGTTGCTGACTTACCCTTAAGGACTCTTATCGATTCAAGAATAAGCTTGGACTGTCATGTTCTAATATGCTCGTAAGAATTTGAGTACGTACTATATGCAAAAAAGAGTAACAATAGTAATATGCTACGTATTTGCTCAAACCTTGCTATTCAACCTCTTTTTTCTGTCTACATTTGCATTTAGTGCAAGATTTGTTCCTTAAATTGTTTTTTTCTTTTTATGTCAGGTTGACACTTTTTTTGCTGTTGGCTCTCCTCTAGGCTTGTTTCTTGCCCTTCGCAACATTCGTATTGGGATCGGTATGGTCAATACTTGATGCTTCTATGTTTATAATTTTCTGTGTTCTTTTATGTATGTAGTTACTTATCATTTATCATATGTTATTGGTGAGTTGGGTAGGAAGAGGCGTGCAAGGGATCCTAATCTGAGAAGTGTCATGGAAAGGTTTTTTGGATCCTAGGGAAGATTAGATTGCATTCTTAGTTGTTACAATTTTCAATATGTGTTCAACATATTTCACTGTTCTAATTTGTGTGGAAAATTTCACCCTCATGTTCTTTTTCCCCTAGCTAGAGGTTAAGAACGTATTTGTTGCGACTTGAAAATTTTATTAGTTATCAGCATGCTGCTGATGCTTGCATACTGTTCATCATCCTTGTCCTCTCTGAAGACGTTTAGGATACTTACCTGTACATTTTTAGTGCACATTCTTGGTACTTTTGCATCTCAAGAATGCAAATCTTTGTACTGACATTTCTTTTTCACGATTTTCTGCTTTGTTCAAAATATTTACACGCATTATATTTTTGTATGTAGGTTTTTCTACTTTCTTTTACATATTTAGCAATGAATTCTTTCTCATTTGATTTGTCAGTTCAAGTTGAGAAATTTGATATATAATTTTATTTTGCCTTATGATCATCTGATAAATAAATTTATATTTCATTTACATTCGGTTTCAAGTTCACTAAAATGTCTTTCTGGTCTATTGGTTTTAGGCAAAGGAAAAGAGTATTGGGAAGATGAAAATATAAATGAAGAGATGCCGGCATGTCGGCAAATGTTCAATATCTTCCATCCTTGTGATCCTGTGGCATATAGGTCTGTCTTAGACCCTCTCGGTTATTTCTTGAACCATTCATGTTTCTAACAAACCTCACATGAAGCAATATGTGGTTTTCGCGCAGAATAGAACCACTAATCTGTAAAGAGTTTATACACAAACGTCCTGTCATTATTCCTTACCACAGAGGTGGGAAGCGGCTATATGTTGGATATCAAGTAAGTGCACTATAGCATTGCTTAATGTACGTTTTGGGCTTCCTCTTCATTATTTATGCTCATTCTATGTCAAACAGGAATTTAAGGAAGGGTTGGCTTCACGTTCACAGGCTTTGATGGATCAGTTGAGCACCGTAAGGGTGGGTGCCTACTAGTTTTGCTGTTATGTTACTTCATGATTCATTTATAAAGCCCTGAAGCAGCAAATAGTAATTAACAAAACAATAATCTCATTAAAGAACCACTTCTAGTGGGGTTGCACTTCAGCTGTAGGAGTAGAGGGCACTAAACGAACTCTCTCCCTGTTCCCTTCTTTATATGCTGTTTGAATACTGTGAGGTCTTACTGTATGCTTTTTGAATAGGTTAAAGTGCTTACACTGTGTGAATCAAGAAACAAGGAAGATGGTAAGCATGCTTTTTCGTTTACCAACTTCTGCTATTAGGTTGTACAAGTCACAATTATTTATGCGATAGAGAGCCGTGAGATTCTCATTCAGCCACACTACATTTTCTTTTGATTGATTGATGTATATCTTGCAGAGGAATCAGAGAACAGCCGAGAAAAAGAAGAGAGATCATATGGCTCAGTTATGATTGAAAGACTAACAGGAAGTGAAGGTGGCCGAGTTGATCATGTTTTACAAGTACGTGGTTTAGCCTTATGACATCAAATTTGAGAGCAAATGTTATTTGTATTCTTCATGAATTGTCTATTAATGATATTAAACTGCATGCTCGTAAGTTAAGAGCATGTCTGGCTAAGCTTAGAAAGTAAGTCAAACTTCAAGTAGTTTTTTATTTCCGAGCATGTTTGCAAATGATTGTTTTAGTTTTTTATTTGACAATAAGGTAGGGGATACTTTCAAAACTACGCTACTGATTTCCGAATTTGGACTTTCAATAACTATAGTTTGTTATAAAGCTTATTAACTCATAAGTACAATTTTTAAGCTTAGCCAAACATGCACCAAGTCTCAAGATGCATCTGGAGTCAAAGAAGGCATTGGTTTTGATCTATTTTGGGTTTTGCTAATGCAGGATAAAACTTTTCGACATCCCTACATATCTGCCATCGGTTCACATACGTAAGTTTTCTAACTTGAACTTACTATTTCCAATTTCGTTTTTTGTTTTGCCTTCTTTACACGCGTCCAACCTTGACAAACAACAACATTTGAAATGGAATGTGAAAAATGATACTTTTTTTTTTTATGGGAATATTTTTACAGGAACTATTGGAGAGATCACGATACTGCTCTTTTTATATTAAAGCACTTGTATCGGGATATACCGAAGGATCCCATCTCACATAACGAGAATCGAGAAGACAGCTCGAAAGATGAGAGTAGTTTGGAAGGCTGGTCTAATTGGGGGGAGGTGGCCAGTGAAGAACTCCCTTTAACCTTTGCCGACAAAGCTTTTATAAATAATTTCTCCCAGAAAGCGAAGAACACGATAAAACGATAAATGATACTGGACGAGGTTGTAAGAAACTCTTTACTCACCTCGAGGGACGGTATGCAATGAGTAATGCTATTCAATGTCAAGCACTAGTTTAGGTGACAACCGTATAACATTAAATGATAAATTCACTTAAATGTAATGTCGCATGATTCATTTAATTGAATTTATCAAGTGGGGCCACCTAGGCTGGTGCTAAATAACATTATTCATGCAATATGGATAGGTTCGAAGATATGTGCACTGTTTTCTTTGTTACTGTACATTGAGAGAAATATTAGTTGGGTAAAATGGTAAGAGTAGCTTAGGAAGGGTGTGTATAAGAACTTTTTTTATTTCCTGAGATATTGCATGTGAATATGTTTTGCTGTATATTTCGTCGTCCTACTCCCACCTCACCTAGGATGTCGCACAATATTTTGACACAGATATATACAGAATTGTCACAGTTAAAAAAAAATAAAAATTCCTCACTTTATTTTACATAGCTGAGACTAAATGGATAAAAAAAATGGAAAAACTAAGGTTATGTTGCGTTTCTTGTTTGGTCTCCATTAAATGAAAAATACATTTTTTCGGAACTCACTTTTAATTACATTATTCAATAAAAATAATATTATACGTAAACCCAAAAATTTTCTTTACTTTTTAATTCCACATTTTTCAAAAAATTACTATTTCTAAATATATTTTTCTCAAAACTTCATTAAAATGGAGCCCAAACAATGGCTTATTTTAAAGAGCTTGAGAAATTTTAGAATGTTCAACGTTTTCGTCAAGCTCTAAATAAGTTGTGTTTATGGACAAGGTGGGTCGGGCGAGGTTGGCAAGACCACGAATAGGCAGCCCAAGGAATTCGGGACAAGATGATTTCTTGACATGGCACGGCTTGTAGTGGCCTTTTAATTTTTATAATTACCAGTATAGTAAGTTTCAAAATTTTACAAAAAGATGAAAAAAAAGTGGTCCCCGTGAGTTACAAATTTCTGTGAATGATAATTGTATTCTTACAACTTTAACTATACTAGTGAGAACACGTGCAATGCACATGTCGTGAAGTAGTTGGCTATTTAATAGCGTGAAATAATTTTTGATCATTTTACACAATTATAGAAGTTTAATGAAAGAATAAAAATAAT